>VXAA01003127.1:568699-657040 GCA_013399115.1 Anseranas semipalmata
CCCCCTTTTTTTTGAGGGGGGGGGTGTTTCTTTTTCACCCACTCGGGAAGCATCTAATATAAAATTTATAAATAGAGTTAAATTTGAAGAGCTTGGTTTAGAGATCTCAGAAGGTCCCTTCCAACCTAAACAGTTCTCTGAAACGTACTGACATGAGTCACCATGTCGTGAAGCATTTATAAGCTTTCTCCTTGCTGTTGAAAGCAGTTTCATTAGCACTGATGTAGCAGTGCCTTGCTCAAGTATAACAGAGTTTCTTCCAGGCTGTAACTCAGAATCCCTGCTCCTGTGTGACATGAGTGCTAACGAAAAAAATTCCACTTAAATCAGTTCATTGGGAGCTACACAGAGAAGGAAGGAGACTGAAACACGACCAGTACATCTCCCTGTTTTCTGTCCCCGCAGCCCCTTCTTTCAGCACAAAATTTAAATAAACTTTGTCCTTTGTTCTTTTTTTTTTTAACTTCTTCATTCTTTGCATCCTTTTCTGTAGTTCTTCAGTTGTCTCCCCTTACTTTTTTTGTGGTGTTCCTTTCTTTTTGATAGTGCATGCAACATGCCTGCATTGTAATATATACAGAATAATATAAGAACTATTCTCCTCTCAAATTTCATTGGGACAATTTATTTATTTATTTTTTAAATTATCAGCCAGTTTTGATAACTTTTCCTTTTAAGGGGAAAGATTTCCAGCTTGCCTTTTCTGGTATAATTTGAATCAACCAGGAAAAAATACTAAGATTCTAAAAAGTAGGTTTGGATTCTTCTATTGTATTTTACAATGTGGCAATTCCCAAAGTTACAATGAAGATGTCCATCTTTGTCTTTCTTTTGGAAGCATCAGTGCTTTGGACCTTTCTACTTCTTCCAAGTGCAAAAAAATTCTTTTTAAAATAAAATACGGAAGAACTTGATGCGTTTGAGGACTCTGTTTTTGTCAAACTTGTTTTAAATTTGTCAGCTCAAAAGCTAGGAGAGGTAGTTATCAGTAAGTATCTTTGTGCCTGATTGTGGGATTTTTTTGAATAAATTCTTCAGATGTCTATATTTAGCATGCACAAGAATGTGTGGTTGTCTTTTGTGTAATATGGTGAATTCCAGAAGGAAGAGGACCCTTAGAAGTATGTGAAGAAATTGGTTACTAATAATTGAGGACAAAAACTGAATAAATGAATGCTGTTAAAAGGAGTCTTCTCTTCCAAAATTGTTTATTTGAATTAAGTTCTGTTCAATTCTGAAGTGGGTATAAGGCACACCTTTTCAAGAATCAAGATATTCTTCGTTCTGTTTCTCATTAAATGACCTGTTCTCCTTGTTCTGTGGTCCTGCTTAGCATTTCTTTTCTCTTGGCTGTTTTCTAGCTTGAAAGTTGAATATTGTTTTGCTGTGTGTTAGGTATAATTTTTAGGAACAATGTAAATATCTATTGGAAAGTGCTTTTAACATAAGTTTATCCAATAGTGCTATTTCCTTTGGCTATGGAAGTATATTTATTTTATTGCGAAGATAAGCAGATTTTGAAGTTCCTCCTTAGCACATTTAGCCATGGTATGTGAGGCTCATCATAGGCCAGGGAGAATTGATTTAGTTGTAGCTTCCAGTTGAAATATTTGCAGCACATCAGCAAAATACTGTCAGAATGGCAGAAGAGGGGTGATCAGGGTGGTTGAGTGGGGGGAATATATGTGCCAGCTATATCTGAATAACACTTTCCTATCTGTGCAGATTTCCAGGTATAAAGAAAAAAAAACAACAAAAAACAAACAATAACAACAACAACAAAACGGATCAGTTAAAATCAGCTGCCTGAAGAAAATTCCATATGGAACCAGTAATGCTTAGAAAGGAGTTGGAAGACAGGTTGGTTAAAGGCAAGGTGTTTTGCTTAATTAGTTGAAAGCACTTTTAGTTTTTGGGGAATATCTAGTTCTTACAGAGAAAATACCTCCATTTATTGTGTTCTCAGCAGCATTGTCACAGCATTATTTTCAGTACTTTCTTATTTTAGTAATATATTTACTCTGACTTTGAAATAATATGGGAGCTTCCCCATCCTCAATGTATAATTGCTCTCCATCTCTGCTAAATGTGATAGAATGAATCTCTTTTGGCTGTATCACATCTTTTAAAGCTGTATCACGTGGCTTTGGGGCAGAGAAGAAAAGTAACTGCAGCAAGTTTAAAAAGAGTAAGAGATGTGAATGGCTGTAGAATTCCAGGTGCGTATGGAGTCCTGCAGAGTCATTTTTGTTTTATGGATTTCAGTTGGCTATCAACTTTGTTTCTGAAGATGAGGAAAAAAGTCCATTTTCAGATCTTCAAATGTTTTAGAGCAATCTTTTTATAAAAGCACTGAAGTTATTGAATACTGTAATCTTACTTTTGTTAAGTAGTCAAACTCTGTACTGAATATTTCTTATTAACCAAACTAGTCAAATTTGGGGACTGTGTCAGTGGTTAAAAATGTAGTGACTAACTGGTGAAAGTTCTGCTGGCATAAGCTCATTTAAATAAAATACTAATATCTTTGAAGAAAGAAAAAAAATCTGTGCATCTGAAGGTGTTGATGATTAAGGACTTCGTCATGCTTGGAGTAATTGCTTTAATTAGCTATTAAACAGGCTTCAGGGTCAATGTGAGAACAGGTTTCTCTCTTTCATTTGATTTAGTAGGAGCAGTTAATGATTTTGTTTTTATTATCTTTACTCTCTTCTTTAGAATTATTTACTTAGCACATGGAAGGCAACAGATATTTGCTATTATAAAATCAATTTCATGCATGACTAGGCTATCTCTTCCACCTCTGTCATTACTCTTGGTGCTTGGGGTGTTATCTTGGGCTTATTTGTGTTTATACAACTAGATGGCAGTGGGCCTTTCCAATAATTATTTGGGGATTTTGGACCCTGCATCAACAAACAAAAAATGTTCAAAATAAGAGATTTTAAGTATGCTTGTACATGATTGTCCCATTCCTTCCTTCTAGAAAAATATGACTACTTAATTTTGGATATTATTAAACATACAAAGCACATAAATACTAAAATTGTCAGCAGTCTTTCCCTTTAAATAGAATAAAACAGCTCAATAAGAAAGGAAAAAAGTATATATAGATACTCCTATTTTACTCAAGTAATTAAGATTTCTAAGTACATTTCTGCAAAGTAAGATTTGGCAACTAGAATGTTGACATTTAGTATTTACCACATTGCATACATTCCTAATGTATACCCACTGTGATCATCTTTTTTTGTTTTGAGCTAACGAGTCTGGTAATAATTTAACATGTTACGTAACAGCTTTTGAATTAAAAAGGACTTCTCAAAGAGCATGTAAAAAGTTAGTTGTCAGAATAAAACAATGTTTCTTCATTTTGTGCTTTTTTTTTTGAATGTCTGGTATCTATAACTTAGAAGGTTGTGATATACAAAGAAAAAAATTTGAAATACTTCAGATGCAAAGATCACATACACAAGTTTCCACAATAATGAGCTGTGTTGGTATTTGTTTTTGGTGTTGGATGAGCTGAATTAGCATGTCTCAAGTAAATCTGTCAGTATTCAGATTAATACCCTAAATGACACAGCTGTGGTCCTCAAATATTAGGTCACCTGGCAAAATGTAGCAGAAAACTAGTGATTTTTTTTTCCCCACCAAGGTAATGTCCAGGTTTTGGTATCTGGGAATTGTTTTTTTTTTGTGCAGCTGCATCAGACCCTGCATTCTAGCTGCCCCGAGCTCAGGGATTGTTTCTGATGAATAAAGCGGGAGATACCAAAGTGGATCAGCAGTGAAAGAGTCAATTCTCTGCTCTGTTACATTCTTCTCCCCAGTTTAACAGTCATCGATCCTCTCTTTTTCACTTTTTCTGTGAAATACTCAACATTGCCAGTGGTTTTCACTAAAAAAAAAGAACTGTGCAACCTGAGCAGCCACGGATACACCTGCAGAGCTTAGTGATGCAGTGCGCAAACTGCCCCAGAGAGCAGCTAGCTGGGGATATCATCCTCCAGCTCTCCCTTCTGCCAGGTACTTACCCTCCCTGTGCTGTGCAGTGGTGTCTGAACTTGGCGTGCACTGGGCAGAGGAGGTTCTGTAGCGGTGCAGAAGGTGCCAAGCTGCTGCAGTTGAGATTTGTGATCTGTCCTTCCATTAAGGAAAAAAACAAAAAAACAAAGGTAAAGGGGGACAGGGATGGGACAGGACAGGATGACAATCTACATATAAACCTCAGTCTTATTTCAGCATGTAGTTATAATCACAAGCTAACACCTCTTCTCTGAGATCTCTCCTTTCTCCTGCCTTGCAGGACTTTCACAGGAGCTAAGATGCTGAGTCTGTCCAAGTGAGTGGACTGTTTTCTAATTTTTCATGGCTGTTTTTCTTGTGTGCTGTGCAGATTATCAAAGCTGTTAAAATGGACCTGAGAAAAATACTGCTTCTTGCAAGCAATTGAAATAGAGCTAGAATAAGCAGGTGTTAGTTTTGAGCCTTATACTGAACATTTCAGAATGCTAGAAATTTGAAAATTAGAAAAACGAAGACTGAATCTGAATTGAATTGGTTGTTGCAACTGAGAGACCAATATCTCTTTGAGAAGTTTGTTTCATACCTATTGCTTAATCTCGATTGAAGTCTTAGTTACTCAGCTATAAATAAAAGTAAATGAGCATAAATTTTGGTTTTTAGCCTCCTGTGAGGTTACTGACTCCTTATGCATAAAGCATATCTAAATGACCTGTAGATTTTCATAATTTGAAAAGGAGTCTCTTGCAGGAGTAGTCACTAGAAAACCCATACCTGTGTTGTAAAGAAATGAGTCTTAGGCAAGTCATTCCTTTCCACATCACGTGCATGCTATGGAGGCTTGCTGTAGGAGCAAGGTGCTGTTTCTGGAAATAATTCTGTGAGGATGTTCAGAGGATGTCTTTCTGATATTAGTTCTGTTTGGTTTTCTGCCATGCTTGGGAGGGGAGACATCTGTGTTTCAGGGTTGTTCTGAATAGCACCATTCATAACAGAATAGGAGCGGCCTCTCTCCCAGGTAACAGCTTGGTGCTGCACTTGTTCCTGAGCTCATGCCAGCACCCTGTCTGAGGGGCTTTGGCCTGGCTGTGCTAGCAGAGCAGTAACAGACCATGAAGTGGTGTTACGTGACTACGCTTTTCGTGAAACTGTGGTGGGACACGCTTCTCCAGTGTAGACAGGCACAACTGGAGACAGTGCTCTGCTGAAGCACTGCATGTTTCTGAGCAGCTGTTTCCCATTGACTGGCATTATAAGTTTATTTAATTACTTACTTTTTTACACATACACATGTGCGTGCATGCACATACGCATCCATGTACACACACGTTGTGGAGAAGGGGCACTGGGAACAGATAACAATTGCCTAATGTTCTACCGAACACTCTTCACTTTTTGAGTTTCTGTTCCGCAGAATTATCCATTAAGCATTAAATGGAAGAATGTGAAATTAAATATTTTGAGTTTTGAGATTTAAAAAATTATGAAGACCAAATAGATCATCTTTCTAGTGACTGCTGTTGGGCTCTACTCTCCAAATTCAGCCTGCTGCTTTGGGTATTGTGGGAAGCAGCCAAAGAGCGACAGTCACATAGAGCTGAGAGGCAGCAGGAACTAAGTGTTATGGAGTTGCCTTGTATAAACCTTGGAGATCATGAACGTTTTATAAAGGCCTCTGGATTTTATTACTGTTTAACTCTTGGGCTTGCGATGTGCTGTTTGCATTTGGTTCTGGAGCTCCATCTGTGCAAGAGGCTCTACTTCACTGGTCTGTTTATGTGTTGTGGCTGAAAAGGTTGAGAGAGATTGTACTCTGAGGCTTCTGAGGCAGAGAACCAACTGTGAAGGCAAGTTTCATTTGATCACTCTTGTCATGCTAACCTTGCATGATGGTGGTTATTGCAGTGAAGGCTTTTCTTGTCTTCGGTTGAGTGCTTAATACAAAAGCTGGTTTTGATATGAGGATGCTGTGGAGGGGTTTGGTAACACTTCAGAGTCTCTCTCTACTGTTATTTTTGCAACAAATCGGGACCAGAGAGTACTTTTAAAATTAAACTTCTGTGGTTTTGCATAGAAGTTTAATTGAATTAAATGATTCCTTTTGTTCAGGAGCTCTTGAAATATGTTCAACATGTTTTCTTTGGAGTCCTGGTGGTCATGTGGCTTCCCCTTTCTGTCATTACAGTTACACTTTTTAAGAAGCATGTGGCACACAAAGAAATCCTGGTTTCTGCTCTTATTAATAGTGAGAAGTAATTAAGTTTCTGGGTTTTATTCAGTGATTAGTTATTTTGACAGTGAAATGGCAGTGGAGATTCTATCCTATTGATTTTTTTTCCTTTTTTTTTAAGACAATGACTTGAATTATAAGATGTAATTTCACCCTAGCTGAGTAATAGCAGCCAACGTCTGTATTTCCACACTAGTCAGCTGTTCAGGAGTAGGACTGAAATAGCAACGCAGCTCCACCGTCAGCTCTTCATTATCTGGGACAAAGTCTGGAACACAACAAAAGAGATTGGAAAAATCCAGATAATTTGCTTATCTAAGATGTCACGGAAAAGTAGCAAGGAAAAGTCTCAGCATTCAGCTTGTACTGTTATTAAATTGTGGCTGTGTACCACTGAAAGTGGTTTCTGCAGAAGAAAGCTGTCTCTGTTGCGCACCTTAGTGTGTTGGATTGCTGTACAGCCCCCTTGTCCTTGTCCCACTGTGGGACTAGTACATCAGTAAGGGGTGGCTTGCTGCTCCAGGGCAGTGGTCTCCAAAGCAGAGAGTGCACACCCCCTGGGGTGTTCAAGGCAAACTATTGGGTGCAGGAAGAAAATATTTTTACCATTAATGAATAAAATAAAATAGTGTTTATTTAATCTTTATCTCATGAAGCTTTATCTATTTTTTTTGTGTATGTTGTATAACAATATATCAGCATACTATATAGTTTATAAATAAATATACATATATGGGGGGGTACTCAAAGTTTTTTTATTGATAGGGGTCTGTGATCAAAAAAAAGTTTTCTTTAGAGGCCACTTCGTCTAGCCTAGGAATACTGCTCACTGCTTAATGAGCTTTTGCAGTTACATGGGGCTATGCTGCTGTTTGTCAGACTATCATAGCTTTTTAATTTACAGCCTTAGCCCTGTGCGTTGGTGAAGATTCCTGTTTGCTCTGACCAGTTGAACTAAGAATCCAGTCTTCTGTAAAGACAGTGTGGAAAAAACATGCTTAGTAGCTGAGGGGCAGGCCAGAAGCTTAACTTCCAGTTTTCTCCATTGAAAGCTGTCAGGTGAAGGAGAAATGACTGCATAGACTCCATATGACTGCATAGTTGTGGATGCCCCATCCCTGGAAGTGTTCAAGGCCAGGTTGGATGGGGCTTTGAGCAACCTGGTCTGGTGGGAGGTGTCCCTGCCCATGGCAGGGGGGTTGGAACGAGGTGGTCTTTAAGGTCCCTTCCAACCCAAACCATTCTATGATTCTATGATGACTCTTTCTTTCAGGTCAATGTGGTATTGAACTGATGTATGCATGTGTGGCTAGCACATCTCTTCAGGATTTTGCTGCACTTGACTGGCATTAGCACAATAGGTATGTGTCCAGGGGTGAGACCTGGAAGGTTTCATGTCAGGGACATTTTCCATAACATTCTGCTAAAACATGATGCATGCTTGTTTATAGATGGTACATCAGATTGCTTGTATCATAGTTGTGAGTAATGCTCTCCTGTAGTATGTGTGCTTCTGCCCTTACAGTATGTCATACTTCAGGTTCCCTCAGGGAAAAGGATGTAAGTCTTTAAAAAAAAACAGTTACGGTTAAAGACTTAAACCCTAGAAATTGATCGCTACTCAATAGCATGTCTCACGTAGACTGTTAATCTTAGGGACAAAGTCATCCTGGATGGACTTCTCCAGACCTCCTGGAGGTATCACCTCCTGGTGGGACTTGTGATGCCTAAATGTGAAGATAAATTGACTGGAACGACAGTAGCTGTTTGTTTTGTTTATTGACACATTAAATTTAACAAAAGGATTCCCTTACCTTCCTATCATCCTTTTCTCTGAGATTTCACTAACTCGTGTTCACTGAACTCAGAAGCAAGCCATCTTTTGACCTTTTGTGCTAGGTTGCATTGTCAAAATCTTTACTTAGAGATATCTTGTTTTATTAAACAAAGTAAAATAGAATTAAGTGATCATTTTGCAAGTGGTTTTAGAACCTTTAAGAAGATTAATGATATATTTTAATGTGCTGTGCTAATTTAACTTGTGTTGGGGCTTTAACATGTTTTTCACTGGCAAGTTTTTTTATCATGTATCCAGTATTAATGAAATTTGGTAGTGGATTACATGTTACCTGTAATGGGCAAAAAGCAGAATTTAGAATGCACTTAAATGTTTTAACACTTGATTTGAACTGTTGTCAAGTATGCCTTGTATCCTTTTGTATGTGGTAAGAGGTCTTTGCTTGTGTCCAACCCTTTGTGCTACTACTCTTTTCTATGGCTATTTATTCCTGCCTTTTTGTTATCCCCCAAAGTTAGATGTACATGACTTTTATCACACTGGTCTCCTGTTGTGTAGTTCAATACCTTGTCTTCAGTGCGAACTAAGTACCTGGCAGTGTTTCTCTAAAAGTTTTGAAATAATGCTGCTTGTGTGTATTATTAGATAAAAAAGAACAGATCTGAGCAGATGATCAGTTACCTTTTAAGACAGTGTATTCTGAAGAGAATCAGGTCAGTAAAAACTGGTGTCAAGCAAAACCATTTTCTTGTGACTTATTTTTTGTCTAAAAAGAGTTTCTACAGAGATGTGCTGTGTAAAATGATACTTCTCTTCCTTTCACTATTCTTTTTTCTTTCCTGACTTTTCACACAATTACTGTGCTGTTGTAGCTATTCTTAGGAGCAAGTTAAAGCTGGTAGGTCTATGGGATTTGCTCTGTCTGTAGAATTAAATTTCTTTTAAATAAAGTAAAAGTAGAGGGTAGTGACGTAAGCAACAGGTCATCCCCATGCACAGATGAGAATTAAATTGGTTTTAGTACCTCAATAAAATCTTCACATGAAGAAACTACGCCAAATTGAATGCATTAATTAATATTACAAGGATATTGAAAGTCTTGTGCATTTTTCAGATGGGTTAAGTTAATCTAGCTGATGATGGAGATGACTTATTCCAAAAGCTTATTGGTTTGTTATCCTTGATCCCACCTTCTAGACTATCTAAGTAAATTCCATGTATAGATCTTTATCATGTTGTATAACATATACTCTTATTTAAAGCAGGTTATAAGTGAGTGGTTACAAAATGCAAACAATGTATGTATGGTACACATGGACTGAAGCTAAATACAGAAATCTTTGTGAGAAGTTGATTTTAATATGATTAACAGCTGTATCTGACTAATTTTGTGACAAATACTGCATCAGTGCTATGGGCTCAGTCGAGTAGCTGCTTTCTATATGCACAGGTTTTGTTGTCATATTGCATTAAAGCATCTACTTGAGTGTTCTTTGAATTACTAGTTGAACATCTTAATGATGTGGACTACCTGATGAACCATATGCCCTAAATCATGGGGTGTGATTCATTAAACAAAACAATTTTGGAATTTCTTCAAACTAATTTTTGTATACTGAAAACTCATTTTTGAAGTTGAAGCTACAGAGATGAAAAGGACACAATGAACTGCACCTGTCACTTGCTGTACACTGCATGAAGCTCAGTTATGTATTTTCATCAAGAGTTTCTTATTCTGATACAATAAACAAACCACCTTTTCCTTAAAGTTGTTCGGGTATTTTTTTTTTTTGTGAATAGCATGGAGTAGGTGACTAACGGAGTATATTTAACACAGAGTATGTACTAACAAGGTATAACACCATGAAATGCTGTGTGTCAACAGAGCTTTCGAACAAATTGTATTAATGTATATGAGAAGTACTTGGCATGAAACTGATGTTGGAAGGCGATATCTTCTGAAATCTTGCTGAATTCACAATAACAGAATGCACTCATTATATAGGCCACTTTTCAGAGGCCTGTTAAAAAGTCCTGTGTTAAATCTGGCTCGATGTGTGTGTGTGTGTGTGTGTGGCTTCTCTCTTTTTGAGCTCGACAACCACCCCTTGCATCAGCACATGCACAGGCGTACTTAGTTCGTGTGTATACACATCAGCGCACACGCACAGTTGCCACACAGTTGTCTCCATTCGAACGGAGGGACGTATCTCTTGGGCTGTGCTTGGAGCATCACTAGCCAGCATAGCTGGTGGGTATGTTCTCTGCTGTGGCCAGCTGGCTAGCATCCTCGTTGAGACTCTTCCTGCTCAGTCTTTCAGAGGCATCTCCTGACATTTCGAACAGCCCTAACCTCCAGCAGTCGTGTCCTTATGTTACGCCTTGTTTTGTGGCATGCTTCAGCTTGTGGCTGTCAGTGGTACAAGCGTTAGAAGTTCTCTGGCAATCGAGGACTTGTGGGCATAAAAAGGACAGCTTAAACTGCTCCAACCAATTCTTACTCCCCCTTCCATTACACCTTCCATTACAGCACTTTTTGCAGCCCAACATTAGTACCGATGCTGTTTGCAGCCTTGGAGAAATAATTCATACCTTGCAGTGTGGATGTGAGTAGGAGTGGTACCTGTGAAGATGAAGAGCATATCTTAACATCGTAGGTATCCTGTTAGAAAGTGCGTGGTCTGGTACTGTAAGCTTCAAAATGTTGGTAAGTTCCATCATTCCTGTCACATGTCATGATTCTTGCTTAGAAATTAGAGACTTTATAGAGGAGAGGTTAGGTTCCTTCCCTTTCAAGTCAAATCAAAGGGTAAGGCGATCCCTCTGCTAACAAGGGAATGGTGGATGCAGTTGCATCTTTCTGTCCAACACCTGCTGTAGCACTGGCAGCAGCTGAAAGAACAGTCGGGTGTGATGCACCCAGTTCTGTCTTGGGACTTAGATGCTTCACAAAGTTTCTTGTTCTTTAGGCTGCCTTCAAAATATTGAAAGGTTCTAAATCTACACAGGTTGCATTGTGACAGAGTTTCTTGGATTGATTTTCTATGCAGAAAAATATAATCTCCAGAAGCGTGTATATATATTACTATCTAGCCAGATGTGATTATGGGCCATCCAAACCTGTTCTACGGTACCGTTATACCTGGTCTGAGTAGTGGTCCTGAGGGCGAAAGAAAAGTGGCAAAAAATCTAGCAGCTCAAAATCAAGAGGTTTGCATAATATGCTCTGAATGCAACATTGTATGCAAATCCAACATACTTGAAACCTATCTTTCTGTTAAATGCATGTATTTGTATATCTACATATATAGTAAGTTAGGCACACAGCTAATGTTAGCTAATCAAATATTTGAGTGTACACAGTCTGTGAACAGCTAAAAGATTATATAGAAAATATACTAGATTATATTATTATGGTATAGATTATATACTTTCTATATATTTTTGTGCAGATTAATTTCTGAAGGTATCCTGTAAAAATAACTGGAGTTTCTTGGAATACTAACATGTCACTCAACAGTTGTCCTATAGATCTTGGGGTGGTAAACAGTCTATGTTCTCCAACAGCTTCACTAAATGGCTTAATTTTTCCAGCATATTTTCAATATATGTTTTTTTTTCACAGGAATGAGCTCTTCAAAGATCTTCTTTCTTCTACTCTTAAGTGCCATGCAGAGAGCCTGAATTACTCTTCAAATTTTATTCTAGTTGTTTTGTATTGGAGAGAAGCTATTAACCTCTTTAAACAATGGAAATTAGTGTGAATTCTGTTACAGAACAGAAGCCCTGTAGATAGATTTTGCATCTTGTTCTTGAAAGTATTGTTTTGATGATCCTCTTAGTAGATAAGGGAAAGGCTGTGGATGTTGTCTGTCTGCATTTTAGTAAAGCATTTGGCACTGTTTCCCACAGTATTCTCCTGGAGAAACTGGCGGCTCCTGGCTTGGACAGGTGTACAGCTTGCTGGATGAAGAACTGGCTGGATGGCTGGGCTCAAAGAGTCACAGTGAATGGAGTTCAATCCAGTTGGTGGCTGATCACCAGTGGTGTTCCCCAGGGCTCGGTACTGGCACCAGTTCTGTTTAACATTTTTATCAATGATCTGGATGAGGGGAGTGAGTGCACCTTCAGTAAGTTTGCAGATGACACAAAGTTAGGTGGGACTGTTGATCTGCTTGAGGGTAGGAAGGCTCTGCAGAGAGATCTGGATAGGCTGGATCGACGGGCCGGGTCCAATTGTATGGCACTCAACAAGGATAAGTGCTGGGATCTGCACTTGGGTCATAACAACCCCATGCAGGGGTATAGGCTTAGGGAAGAGTGGCTGAAAAGCTGCCTGGCAGAAAAGGACCTGGGGGTGCTGGTCAACAGCCACCTGAACATGAGTCAGTGGTGTGCCCAGGTGGCCAAGAAGGCCAATGGCAACCTGGCCTGCATCAGAAACAGTGTGGCCAGCAGGACTAGGCAAGTGATTGTCCCCTTGTATGCAGCGCTGGTAAGACTGCACCTTGAATATTGTGTTCAGTTTTGGGCCTCTCACTACAGGAAGGACATCGAGGTGCTGGAGTGTGTGCAGAGAAGAGCAATGAAGCTGGTGAAGAAACTAGAAAACAAGACTTGCGAGGAGTGGCTGAGGGAACTGGCGTTGTTTAGTGTCTGAGAGGAGACCTCATTGCTTTCTACAACTACTTGAAAGGAGGTCGCAGCGAGGAGGGTGTCAGTCTCTTTTCTCTGGTGACAAGTGATAGGACACAAGGCAACAGCCTCAAGTTGTGCCAGAGGAGGTTTAGATTGGATATTAGGAAGAATTTCTTCCCAGAAAGGCTGGTCAAGTGTTGGAACAGGCTGCCCAGGGAAGCGGTGAAGGCCCTATCCCTGGAATTTTTAAGAGACGTATGGATGTGGCACCAACGGACATGGTTTAGTGATGGGACTTGGTCGGTCAGGTTGACAGCTGGAGTTGCTGATCTTGAAGGTCTTTTCCAAACTAAATGCTTCTATGATTCTATGATTTAGAATTGGTTCCTGATGAAACTCTTCATTTAAAATAGCAGTATATTTTTATCACCAAAAGATAATTCTGAACTCCTTTCAATTTGTCTCTCATCTTGTAAGGCATAATGTCAATTGTTCATGGTTCAAAATTTGGTTAACATGTTATGATAGGTTGCAAACCAACCAGTTTGTCTCCTTTTTGGTAACATTCCCCCTGCCCCAAAGGAGGCTGTGAATATTGTGTTTCCATGGAACAGATTCTCTTTCTATTTGATAGGAAATAAAAGTAATATAAATGACTGTTTTTTTTTGTTTGTTTGTTTGTTTGTTTTTTTCCTACAAGAAGCCTTAATAAGGGTCAAGTCTTTGTTCTTGCATAAAAATATATGAAAGTGTTGCCTGTGCATCAGACAGCTTACCAACATACATTGATAAATGAAATTCAAAGCTTGGGAAGGAAGATATAATGAGACAAAGTGCAAACAAAATAATTTCTTCTGTTCACATTATCAGGTATGTATAATACTATCATATTTTGCTTCCCTCTGCTCCCGTCTCCCCTTTGTGCCTCCAGCTACTATTTCTATATCGGACTTTCATTTATCCGCCTTACCTCCTTAATGTAGAATATAGAAGAATTTTAAAGTATTTTGTTCTCTAGTATTATATCTATCCTGCATACATTAGAGGAAAAAGTGCAAACTTAAGAAGCTTCACATACATTACAACTTTGATTCTTCCCTACCTACCCTGGAAGTTAAGGCCAAGAAATGTAATTAAAAAAATAAAGAAATGTGCTTTGCACATAAAGAGATGAGATTAGTTCTTTTGATGCCCTCTGAAGTTGATCACACAGCTCAGTTATGTAATAGAAGCTTATTATAAAGACTTATGTGGAAAGTACAGATTTTCATGGAAATCTGGGATGATATAAATAATCACCAGTAGGTCTGTCTTCTGAATTATTCATATACGAAAGCCAAGTTTTCTTTGTCTCTTTGTTGAGCACAGATCTTTTTTTATCTTATTCTGAATGCGGTGTTACAGGAAGGTTATATCAAAATTAGAACTTGCATTGTCAAAGTTTTTGAAGATGGCCATTACCCCAATGCTTTTTACTCGAAATGTATAAATAAAATATACAAATGGATGTACTGACTTAAACCAAAGTCCCTGTCATTGTCTTCTGTTGGCAATAGGATGGCAAGAGTGAATCTATTGCTTGGAATACTCTCCAAGCCTGTGGTGGTTTTTGTTTTCTACAGTTTGGAAGAATTTTTGTCTAAAAAAATGTGTCCAGTTGCTTTTTGAACATATGAAACTTCTTAAGGTCTGTTGCAGGTGCTTGAGCAAGGAAATTTACAGGAAAACAAACAGTAAGGAGTGTGAACCTGCCACATGTTAGCTTCATTTAATGAAGCCTCCCAGCTTCTTGTGCACCCCCAGCCTCCTTGCTGGCAGGGCAGCACGAGGAGCTGAAAAGTCCTTGGCTCTGTGTGAGCACTGCTCTGCAACAACTAAACCACCAGTGTGTTATCACTGCTATTTTCATCAAAAATCCCAAACACAGCACCATACCAGCTACTAGGAAGAAAATCAACTCTATCCCAGCCAAAACCAGGACAGTGGTGAGAGGAGTCAGAAGTTCACAGAGGGCACATGTGGTTGCTTTATGAATTTATAGCAGGGCATAATGCCCTCTGCTCCTACTGCAGAACAGTTAGATTAGTATAGCAGATTCATGGAGCAGATTCCCATGAAATACTGTTGTTCCTTCAGGAGTGCTGAATCTAAGTACCTGATTTTTCCAGAGCATCCCTTCAACAGTTTTATAAACTTTGTCACTGTGCTGATCCAAGCCATCTCAAGATTTGCTTCTCCAAGTTTGGACAATATGACAGTTCTTTGTTTGGGCATAGTGCCTCAACCAAGTACTCACCCAGCCTGTGTCGTGTTGATGTTTGCCATTGATGTTGCTTCTTGGCCTTGCAAATTCTGATTCAGTCAGCATGTTACCGTAACTGTCAGCATTCAGGTCACGTTGAGAGCTTGTAGTCGTATTCTGTGTAGACCCAGAATTTCAACCTAGAATTTCTTAGGCTTCTGAAGCCCTCTTCTATCTTGTCTATCCTGTTTATTGGTGTGTTCCTCATTTGGCTTGTTCCATTGTCCATAATGAATTGATTCGATGCCCACTTTTAACAGGAGTTTAGATAACGAGCTCACATACAGATATTCACTTTTGCATGTCCACAATCTTGAGTAGAGACCAGCTTATGTAATCTGTCACCTCTTTACCAGGCTGTCCACCCTGCATCTGCTCTGGTATCACCGTGTAGTTGGCTACACAATGGTGTAGCCTTTGTCTTCCTATCAACTTCTTTCTGTTCCTGTGCATAGAGGAGTATACGCTTGGTTCAAAAGGCGGTCTGCTGGTGGGGAGGACTCAAGCTACGGGACTCCTCGCCCCAGTCCCCACTCCTTTTCTTTTGGTAGCACAAGACTACTCTTCGGTAGCATTTAGTTAGGCTGCAAGTGTTTGGTCATCACCTTGAACTCCCCATTTCCTGTAGCTTACTGGTTCTCACAGTTTTTTCTCTAGCAATTGTTTCCAAATTTGTGATCCAGTACCCTCCCACTACAAAATGGCAGGTCAATGAAAATTTTGCTTTTAAGCCTCATCTGTACAGTTTTTGTATTTATTTAGCCATTTAATAAGGAGAAAGCTACTCAACTCCTAATGTGGATACATTAACATCAGTATAAAAGGTTAGAGGAATGATCTTTGCTATCAAAAGTATGTTGTGCACTAGTGTAATTAAAGTCATCCAGCTTGTATCCCTAGAGATGATTTCCAAAGTGATTTTGCTAATAGCACATAAGCAGTGGAGTGACAAGTCTTCAGTGAAATTCTGAAGGTCACTGAAGAAAAAGGAGCATTAATAGTGTAACTGGTAAAGCTCAGTTGCCCTTGGATTTGTCTTTTATCTTCCAAAGAATTCTTCCTTTTCCCACTGAGTTTCTCTACTAGCATCTCTCATATCATTTGGTATTTTGTCTTCTCTGAAGCCACACACAAACACATAGCCCCAACAGAATTATTTAGGTTGGATGGGACCTCTTGAGATCATCTACTCAACTCTTTGCTCAAACAAGGTTATTTAGAGCAGATTGTCCAGGACCATATCCACTTAGGTTTCAAGTATATGCATATATGTATGAGTACCACACTGAGTGTGTGGTATTCATTAGTTAGGTGATGGATAATAGAGCAGTCAAAACTCCTTTGCCTTCAGTAAGAGCATTATGTAGGCATCTCCTCTGTCGTCTGCTTCTCATTTTTTGTAGAATTTGTAAGACCTTAATTATTTTTGTCTCCAAACCCTTTATCAAATGTAGTTGAAGTTGGCTGGCAAGTTTAGAAGTTAAATGTGACAAGTGAACAGATGTGGGACCGCCTAAGCCTCATTTCCTTGGAGGCTTAGACAGTCCAGGTTAAAAATTTCTATTTTGGGGTTCTCTTTGCATTACCAGACTAATGTAGCATGAAGCTGCTCAATTGTACTGGAAGGTTAGGGGCTGGAGTCTGCTGTTTAATGTGTATTGTATGAGTGGTGTTACTCCTTTCTAGTGATAAAAGCAGTGTATGTAAAATTTGTGTTAGAAATTAAGATACACCTTTCTTAAGTGCTAATGATAATATTAACAGACAATATATTGTCTGAATCTTGTTGCTGATGTGGGTCTGACAAGAGGAATTCTTTTCCACTGTCAGAGAAGTCTTTGTATTTAAATAAAATGTGTTGGGTTCCTCTGCCACTTGTGAATCTTACTTTTCTGTTTTAGCATTTTAAGAGCTCACTGAAGTCAGTGAGAGTATTTCCTATCAGATTCAATTTTCTGAGAGTAAATCTGTTGTGTCTCAGTGGAGGATGGATGAGGTAGAAGTAACTTCCCAGCAAGTACATTGACTTCAGCTCAACAGAAGAACAACCCCACAAGGGTTTGTGTCTTAAAAACTAAATGAAGTTGTTAGGTACAGCAAGAAGGTTAATGCTGTGACTACTATTCATCTTGTCCTTGGCTTCTCTAACTCTTAATTAAAAAAAAAAAAAAAGCCACATAGATCTTCCTATAATTAAGGCAGCTACAAAGAAAACTTTGTAAATCCAGAGACTTCTTGAAATGTCTGTGTGTGTTTAGCCAAAAAGTGACATTCTCAGAATGCAGAATTTTAGAACAAATTGTAATTGTGGTAAACTTTGTCACAAAAGGAAAACTTTTCCAGAGGATGAAAAAATAGTTTCATATGTACAGCAAATGGTAACGTAAGTACGCATGTAGGGTGTCATTGTTTAGTGTTTAGTTTAGAATCTGATACTTTCTTCACATACAATTGACTTTTTAAGGAAGTACATTTCAGATTTGTATTTCTGTAATTAGCAGATTTTCCAGAACATCAGCTGGTCACATGTTCTTCAGAAATGAGAGCATATGTGCTGCTGGCCTGTTCCATACTCTTAGCATGTGAACAACCAGATAAAAAAAGATGCAGATTCTTTCTGACCTTCAGTATCCCTACAGATGAAGGCAGACACATATGTTCCTCACTTGGACAGTGAAACTGCAGGAGTGATTCTGCAGCAGACAATGTTCCTGGATGTGTGTTAAGGCTAAAACTTTGGGTACTGAAACGCTGCATTGCCGACTGGAACTGTTGGATTACCTTCTGCGGGTGAACATCACGTGACTTTCATAGCATTTTTTAATTTTCAAATATTTCTTAAATAATGTGGCTAGCTTCAAGTGATTACTATTTGTGGGGGAAAAAAAAAGAGGTAGGAAAGGCAATTAGATGGGCATCTGCCAGAACTGCCTGATTTCAGAAGAGAACCTGTGCTTACTGGTGGAGTCAATGCCAGGTTGTGCAGTGCTGTCTTGACATGGTATGGAGAGTTAGGTGTCTCTTACACTTCTTGGGCAGCTGCACCTTTGTATTTCTTCTCTCTTCCTTCTTTTCTCTTTTTCTTTTCCCCCCTTCCATCCGCTGCAGCCAGTGCCAGAGATGAGACATTAAACCGATCATTTGAAATGTGGGTAATGACAGGAATGCAGCGTGGATGGAATTAGATGATGAACTTGTTTCCATTTTGTAACAACATTTTAAACCGGTGATAGACAATTATAAACACTATTCACCAATTAATGGGAAAAAGCAAACAGCAGAAGTGTGGTAATTGCATTGCAGTATAGGAGTGCCTTGAATTAAATTTAAAAGATATTTCAGGTACCAGAAATAGTCTAGCTATTGCTCAGCAGAATAAATAAGTCTGTGTTCAGCTTTCACACCCAGAAGGCTTCTCGCAGTGAAGACTGCTTGAAATCAACCTTAAGTGCCTCTACTCTATTCTTCATTGTGGAGATAGTTTGGATATATCACTCCTACAGGAAACACTGCTCTTACTGAATGAAAAATGAGAATTGAATTGAAGAAGTTCAGACTTGGATTATATGAGTTTTACCCATAAGGACATTTCATTGTGTTTTTTTGACATGTTGAGGTATAAGTCAAAGACTCTCTGTCAGCTGACTCACCAAATGCATCTTCCTTTTTCTATAAAATAATTTCTGAAGCTATTGGCCAATTGTCAGATTGGAAAGAAAAAAAAGAATTCCCAAAGGTGCTCAATTTTCTGTGACTGTCAAAGCAAGAAAGTAAAAAGGCGCTTTTTGCCTATTGAATGGGGAGCTGGGTGGAACTGAGCCTTCATCCTGTTTGGTGCGGTGGCAGCCAGCTGGGCTGGCCATCTATACGCCTGCGAGATTGGCACAGGATGTGTGATGTCAGAGTACACTGCAGCGGTGATGTCACAGGTTGTGAGACAGGAAAGCGGAGCTTAGCGCCCAGGCTGTGGACACTATTGGGATAAAGAAGCCACATTTGCTAGAGACCAAGTTCTCTTTGTTTCACTGCTCGTGATATGGCATAGTTACACGAATTGTATATAAACCAGAGTCTCTCCAGAAATGATTTTAGGTATTGACAGTCCTTTCTATTCTGCCTTAATTCACAATGGACCAAGAGGGTATATACAGCCTTGAAATTAAATTAAATTTAATAAGATTGTCATACACTAAGACAAATTATTTTATTTTACTTTTGTGCTTACATTCTAAATGGGTAGCTTATGACGTGAATTGGGTAGGAGGCATTGCATTAGCTGATACAACATAATTTTTCTTAAGAAACACAGCAGTGTTGTTATATTAGGTAAGATATTTTTAAGAGGACTAATGGTGTACTTAAAAGGATGATGGGTTATAAAAGGGTTCATTTTTTTCTCCTTCATCTGTCTGGCTGAAACAGTTGGTTTTGCTGCCATTGGATTTAATTAAATTTATTGCATTGGTAATGATTTGTTAAAGCACAGAACACTGAATAGGTGTCTTAATTATTGTAAAATATATATATGTTTTAGGGTTTCATTGTGAATATAGATGTTGTTAACTGTTCTGTGACCTAAAGAATAAAGTCAATTGGGGTAGAGGCTACTTTCTGTGGAGGATTATTCCTAGGACAAAACACCATCCTAAAACTAATTGATCAGCCCTTCATAACTGAACATCCTTTAACTATGTTACATTTCTCCTGTTCACCTAAGATGGATTCTGTTGCTAACATTATGCCAACAAATTCTTTTTTTTTTTTTTTTTTAATTTAACTAAAGCAATGTCCACATCTTTTTTTTTTGTAACCATTGTTTTTGATTTTTTTTTCTGTTAGCTTGTGGAGGTTTTTCATAGGTTCTGTAGGCTTACTCCTATTTGGAATTCTGGGACAGTTTTGTTCCATTCCAGCTTCTGTTAACGAAATAATTTTTGGATACTTGCAGACACAGTAGGACAGCAAACTTTATTTAATTGCTTCAGAAAGCATTGTTATGGATATGAATAGCTGTAGAATTAAGGAAGGAAAATAAACCATAGAGTATTGAATAAGAATATCAACTCTCATCCTTAAATTCCTTTCTGGGGGAATTTTCTTGTCCTCATTTGTTTAGGAGACAGCGGTAGCAATGGATTTCACAACTGTTGTCAACAATTATTAAAATCATTGGAGTTACATCATCTTACTCCAGTAGTGAATGTAGTTCCGCTTTATTGTTGTGAAGGACTGTTGTGCATTATGTTGAAAAAGAATTAGGTTTGAGATGCCGGTGTTTTTTCTGAGAATACATGTAGAATTATCTGCTACCCTATTTTAAAGTGTTAGGATTTGTGAAGATATTGCATTTATTCTTACAAACATGTTACTACTGTTACTCTTGTTCTCTTTTCTTCTTTTCTTTTCTTTTCTTTTCTTTTCTTTTCTTTTCTTTTCTTTTCTTTTTTATAAAGCAATTGGATTATATATGGTGTTTGAAGTACTTTTGTAATATGTTTTTCTTTTCCCTAAAGGGCATGTAGATAATGTTAGGCTATATTCAGCGGGTATCTTTAACTCATTTAACAAAGTTTGACTTAAACCTTAATAAAAATTTGTCTTCAGATTAAGTATCATATGTCATATATAATATGCTTCAATTTGCACTTAGCAATTATAGCTCTGCATGGAAAGGGAATGTTGACTTGATTAATCACACTTAAAGACTGTAATAGTGAATAAAAAGGAAAGTGGTTTGACTTGATTTCTGACATAATTGCTTCATTTGGATTGGCATCACCTTCTACCAGTTGTTGAGAAAAGGGGGACTGATTTCATTTAAAGGAATTGTGCAAGTGAGTAACTGATGCTGAAGGTGATAACATCTAAATACAACTTTATATGAAGATCAGTTAAAAGAGGAGAAAAAACTCACTTTACAACCCCACTATTGTGGTGCACACTTTTTTTATTCTTAACCCCTGAATTGCAACTGTAATCCTGGAATACCCTTATTTGCTATTATTGTCTCTGTGCCTTATATAAAGAAAAGAAATGATGCTGGGAGGAAGTGGGGAAGGGAAAGTCATTTTGTCCTTTAATCATTTTAAGGTTTTAAAAAAGCTCTAAAGCTTCATTTTCAGTTTTTTGTTTTGTTTTGTTTTTTTGGTCTGTAACCATTTCTTTCTTCTTAATGGTTTCTAAATAAAATTGGATTTGTCCAACTAGGGCATCTGGGGGGCAGAAGTCAAGTTTGAAGACTCTTCAGTTTAGAGCTGTCTTGCAACATCTGTCTCAACTTCTGGCTTTCTTTTCTTCCCTTGGTGCTTGAGTAAGTTCCTCAATGCTCATGGTTATATATTTAACTGCTTACTCAGAATTCCCAAGTTACAGCAGTTGTGGTAATTCTGTTGAAATATTGTCTTCTACTTTTATTTTGGGTTTCAAAGAAAGAGGTATTCCATTTCAGAATTAATAAAATAATTGCAATCCAAATTTCAGTAAGCTTCTTCGATGTTTTAATACTGGAGGCTTTCTGGATCCTTGCTTACAAAAAAGGAGGAGCCTATTAAGCTTACGTGTCGGCTCGTTTGTTGTATAAAACCAAATTCTTCCTCATTATTGTTTGTATTTCCATGATTGAGATTGATTTTCATGGGTGGGCAATATGAGTGCCAGCATCGTTCTTTTGCCATAACTTTTGGAACAGCTATGCAAATCAGCTGGTAGCTGCTGGGTGGGATAGGAAGATGGCACAGATGCTGCTTTCAAGGCCGGTGTCTCTATGACCTGATAGTCTACATCTTCAACTGAATTGTTATTGCTTTGTGGGAGAAATACCTGTTGCCGTTCTACTTCAAACCCTGCTACTTTGTAGGGAAGGGATTGAATGGTGGGTGTTTTCTCTTTCTTGCTCCTCTCCTGAGATCGCTTTTTGTTTCCAAGTCTTTGAATTCTGCTACCCGGCAAAGGAGGCTTCGCAGTCCTGCTCACACGGTGCGGCCTATGCTGGACCTCTCAAGGACTCTGTTAGGCCAAGAGCCATCACCTTCCCCTGGCAGATAAGAAAGCACGGCAACACGTGAGGCGTGCACTTTTTTGGCTTTGGCATGAGTGCTGTCGTGGCTGACTCCACGTGCACGTGCTGGACTCTGTGGGAGGCACGGGCATGTGTAAACTGGAAACCGGAGCAGATCTGACAGTGGTCTTCTGCCTTGTCTGCATGTGCATGGTGGGTATTTGTGTCATCAGTACCCAGGCAAGACAGGCTGCCATAAGCAGTACCCGTGTGGCTCACTCACGTCTTGTATAGTCTTGCACTGCTGCAGAGCCCGGGTTGCGCAGTAACTGCAACATGGCAGCTTACACACTGCGAGTGCTCCGAGTGCTTTGTTCTCTATGCTTTAGGGTCGTTAAGATGCAGACTAATTAACGGTAATGCTGGAAGTGTTTCAGTGTGGCTGTTGTTTCAAGAACCTCAAAACCCTAAGCTAGAATTCAAGATGTTGCTGCTAATTTTACTCTCCTGCTCCAGCATTTATAGCATTGACAAAGATGTAGCGAACTTGAGAGTGGGGACAAGATTAAGAAAGAATCTCTGGCAATAGAAGCTCTTTCTCATGAAGGGAGAAAGAGAAATAGGCCACAGGATGCTTGTTTCAATTTTACCAATTTGACATCACGAGTACCTGT
Organism: Anseranas semipalmata; assembly: GCA_013399115.1. Lineage (NCBI taxonomy): Eukaryota > Metazoa > Chordata > Aves > Anseriformes > Anseranatidae > Anseranas > Anseranas semipalmata. Next base: position 591,365 of record VXAA01003127.1, read on the forward strand.
AGTCCAATAGATCTTTCTCAATGTGCTTGACCTTGCAGAGGCTTGAGGAAGTATAACTGCTTCTAAGGAGGAAGTTTTGCCATCCAGTGAATGTACTGTCAACTACTTCAATGAAAAGAATGACTGACTTATGCTCTGTCTCTGCAGAAGATTTAAATTATTCATTATTGGGTAGTTCAGGCATGCTGTATCTCTTTCAAGTCTTGTCAAACAGTATTTTTGGCTATGAACTGAAGTGGTGGAATGTAACAGTATTTCGGTTCCTGGTAAAAACTAGGAGCTTAATATACATGATAGCTGTCAGCAGAGACAGTGATATTTGATGTCTGTTGTTACTAACTGTGATTTCTGGGTACCTGTAACAGTTTACCCTATCTTCCCAGCAGATCTCTGTATGAGCACCTCTTACAACACTGGGAGGAGACGTGTCTTGTGGGTGTTCGGAGAAAGCCCCCAACATCCAGTTTGATGAAATAGTTGTTAGTAATGGAATGTTCATTAGCTATTTCTATGTTTTTATATATGTTTCTAATATAGTACAGAGAGATAATGTTTTATCTAACTATGAAAAATTACAACTTTCAGACTCGTGCCTAAGGAGTTCTTGGCTATAATGGAGCAATCAAAAGAAAGTGGAACCACCCCCAGCAGAACCCTGAGGTGCTCTTAAAAAGGTTCTTAACCTTCTTTGATAAACATTGACATCTCCTTATTTGCATTATTCTCTAAATTGCTTAGTATGTACTGAAGAATTAAGTAGAAACTTCAAAAGGTGCTTGCAATATTCTTCATTCTTTAGTGATATGCTTCTTTATTTCCAGATACAATCTAAAGAAATGCATAATTATGGTTTAATCACTGAATTGAAAATGGGGTGAAGCTTTTTGATATACCAGGAGAATCCAATTTTGGATAGCTTTCAGACTTGGTAAAATGACTGAGTTGGATAATTAGGTTTCCAAGTAGCATAAATATAAGCATAAGTAATGTTAAATGTGAAGGCCGTGTCACTCTGCAGTCCATGTCCAGCTTCCTTGAAAAGATTATCTTGGAGTGTCTTTGCAATGTAAATGTTATTTGCAATGTCGTGTTAGTTGCTTTGTGCACCACTCCTCAGACATCACCAGCAGCATGAGCTGCCTTTCCGACTCAGCGCTTAAAGCTTCAGCCTTTGTATTTGGCCAGGCTTTTAAGTTCCTACTTGGTTAGCTTACACTGAATTGTGTATGAATATAAAGATTCTGGGAGGCAGTTCGAAATGCAAGACTCTGAAGTTTGTTATTGAATGAGATACGCAGTACTGCACTGAAAATTGTCTAGTCTGTTGTCAAGTACTTTTTTAGTTTAAAAACTTTGCAACTGTAGTACGTTCCTGAATAATCATGTCCTTGGAACTTGAGCTATTAGGAATTTCTTACTAAGATGCTTCAGTTTTATCCTTTGGTGAAATGAAGTACAAACCCAAATCTTTTGAACCGTTTGGATCATAGGAAACATTGCAATTTTTTTCTAACACCAGTATCCTTTTTTTTATAATTTTGAGCTAATCTTTAAACTATTTGAAGAGAAATGCATCATCTTTATTAACATTCATTGTTATGTAAAGCCATGCAGCCTATTTCTTAACTAGTTGCTAGGTGACTATTTAAAAGGATGGCCCTATTTAGCTTGTTAGAGGAAATATGTGCTTGCCTGCATAGTAAAAAAGAAAAAATACCTGTCTTAGGAGTAAAAAATGTTGAACCTGTAAATATTCTTGCAAGCAACGCTACCCATTCATCATTGTCATGATTGCTGATGGGTAACATATCAATTCTCCAATAACAGTGTTTCTTCCTCTACTTAAGTAAAACTTTAAGTTATTTTAACTTGTAATCTGCAGAATTTGCACGTGTCTGTAAGAAAAGAATTGTACTAAAACATATTGAAATTTGGATTATTTCTACAAGTAACCCAAACATCCAAATTTAACTGGCAGCCCTGTGTAATGATCCTACGCTTTGTGGTTTCTGGTTTGAATAATACAGAGCTGTGGAGATGCCTCACTTATCCGCTCCTTCCCCCAAAATAGCCAGCAGGTAAAATACAGGTGCTAACTACATGTGACACAACTTTGTAGACTGGGTAACAGAATGTGTTTGAATGTGCAAAACTTTACTTCTGTCAGCATAAACCTGGAAACTGAGCATCTTAACTACCTAACACTGTGTTTGGGGGGCGGGGGGTTGAAGAGCTATTTCACCGTTACACTTTGAATGCAAGTTATTCAGTTATTTATTTGCATTTATTTGTTGGCCTGTCTTTGTAGTCAGATGTTTTGAAAAGTAGTTTACACATAGCTAAACAGAAACTATGTGAAATGATCTGCTTTTGGGTTGAGCAAACTTAATATGTTAATCTTGGCTTAATTTAATTTGTTCTAATGGTAGCAGTGAATTTTAAAATGGTTCATTTGGTGCTTAATTATTGTTTAAGGGATTCAGTATACTTTGAAAACACTCATATTGGCATCAAGTGCAAAACCCATTCATCTGGGTACATTTCTTGTCTTTCCACTAAATTGGATATGAGCAATAATAGGAGGGAAAACTTGTTGATTTTATTGCTTAGAGACAGCAAAAGTTTCTTCTAGAAAGGCTTTTAATGTCATGATACATTTTATTTCATGTAATGTCGTGTGAGAGGCATATTCACTGTTAGTGTCAAGCTTTTATAACAAGTAGTGGTCTTCTGCTAGGGTTATCTCAGGAAGCTGTAGGAGATGCAGAACATTGTCAGAGAAGGGGCTTAGGGTCATGTGTTCGGATGAAACTCAAGTTTTTTGGTTTGTTTTTTTTTTTGATAATTTGCATCTCTCCTATTTGTTAAAATTATTTGCATTTTTCTTTTTTACAGAAAAGATTTCCAGTTCTAAATGAGCGTAATGCTTTTTAGGCAGCCTTGTTGATGGAGTCCGTATCTGTTTACAGAGCAGATACAGCACAGCCTGGTACATTGCCATGTTAACAAGTTAAAGCACATGTAGTGTAACAAATTAACATGGTAAAGTGCTGTAGAAAGTGATATGCATGTAAAATTACACACTTGCTCTGAAATCACATTTGCCATGCTTCTTTGACAGCCTCATCTTCGGTATTCCCATTAATCCCTTTTCCTAGGGACTCGTCCTGAGATTACAGACCCCTGAGTAGTTTCAAATAGTTGGTGTGGGGTTGGGAAAAAGGAGAATGAATGACCTGTCCTTAGGTAAATGCTTTCTGGTCTATATGAAATCTATACATACAAATATTAAACTGTCACAATTTTATTTGCTCGTAAAATGTCTAAGATGTACACAGCATAAGACATGGTAAATTGTTCGGCGTTGCATTAAGACTTATGGGGTTGGGGAACATAATTAATTGATTTAAACATTTACACCTCTGCACCTCCTGCAAAAATGATTCTGATAACACCTTTATACCATTCTAAGCCAACGTGTCTGTTCCTCCTTCCCTCATCTTCTGTCCTTATTCAGGGTCATCTAGTGTATCAGATGATGCACATGGTACAATTGAAATACCACCTCCACAGTGAACCCTGGTACAATTTCTACTTGTTTGTATCTAGGAAAACTATCAGTTCATTTGGTGGCTCTCAGTTGGAAATGCTGTGCCTCCAGGTGTAGATAGTAGGGTCACAGTGGGGAGTTGCTTCTTGTTAAGTGAAGATGAGGTTTGAATGTAAGCAGTAGGAGATAGGTTTGTATTTTCTACTGAAATTACCTTCAGCTTATACTGTGACAGGGCTATAAATTGGAAAGTGACAGACGTGTCCTGCAACACACTCCTTGAATGTGAGGATTGTATACCTCATTAATAAGACTTGTTCTTGAGTCGTATTTGAATGAATTTAGGTCTCATTTGCTTTCATGGCGTGGTTTAAGTATTGTCTGTATAATATGCTTCAGTCTTGTGATCTGACTGAGAGCATTAGCAGTCATAATTATCACACTAGGAGCATCTACATTACAGTTTGGCACACCCAGATAAGAGTAATCAGTCGCTAAAAGTTTTTGCATTGTACCTCCTTGGTAAAAAAGTCCTAAAGACTGTTTCCAGCATTGCCTTTCTGTTTGTGCCTCCCTTTTCTCACCAACTTTTTCTTCTGAAAACATTGTTAAAATCTCTTTCATCTGGAAAAGAAATCAAAGCAAAACCTGCCTTTTCAATGGGAAGAATGCTCGTCTTTTTTTTTTTCTTTCCTAACCTGGTAAGCTGCCAATTCTCATCTCTAAGATTAATATATCTGTATTTCTTTTCTCAAGGTGGCGCTTGCAATTAACTCATATATCCTTGAGGTTTTCAAAGAGAAATAGTTATGCTTTCCAGCTTAGATTTACAGATCCAGTACAGCTCATAGGCAGTATTTAGTCTTCATTGTCCTTACATGCTGTGTTAGGATACTTGATCCTTACTTCAGGATCTAATGAGTTTTCTGATGTAAACAAGAGTTACAGGTGCATCTTGTTTAACTTCATGTAATCACCATTTCAGAAACGTGATTGGCCCATTTTTTCCTCCAGTACCTTCTTTTTCAGTTTGAGATTAATAATATTTCAAACTGCATGCAAGTTTCTTCAATTAATTTCATTCTAGTTGATGTTGTTGGTGCATAGTTTCTAAAAATCAGTAGGCAAAGCTAATGACCACAATACCTGCCTCTGAGATGTTTTGATTTTTTTTATCCCTCCCTGCCCACCTCTCCAGAATCCTCTTGCTTCACTATTCTGAGCTGAATCAACAGTAATAGCTGTTTCAGTGTTCAAATGAATGTTTTGCCCCTCAAATACATCTTCAATAAGGTTCATGGTACAGTGAGCTGAAAATGTTTTAAATAGTTTTATTGACTGAAGAGTTCTGAGTGCTTATCAGCTCCTGATTTTTCATCTGTTTAGATATTCTTTCTGTCTTTTCCGTCTAAGAGAGGGGAAAATCCAAAGAAAAATCGGAGATGTCAGGTGATCTTTGGACATGCTTCTTTTTCTTTCTTTCTTTTTTTTTTTTTTTTGGAGAGGGTTGTAGGATAGTGCAGTTTTATATGCTAACTTTTATAAGTTCAAAATTAAATAAGGTTTCAAAGTTGCTTGTCTCTTAACATATCCATTGAAATATTTCAAGACCCATTTCGGATGATTTCAAGTAGGGTGCTTTGCCCTGGATTTTTGAAGCACTCAGAATGAGTGGAAAGTGATGAGAATGTTGACTTTTCCCCTTGAACACTAAATTTTGTTTTTCCTATTCTGGTAACTGAAAAATACCGCTAATTTTAGTCTCTAAACAAACCAACCCTGCTCCTACAAAATATCTTTATTGTTTACAAGCAGTGTCACACATTGAATCTATTTGAAAACATGACTCATCTACACCTTTGAAAGGATGTCTGAATTTTTCTGTTAACTTTGGCAACACCTATTCTCTCATGCTTGAATTTACCAACTTACTTTAGCAATTCCATTGTAGTTGTGATGTTCATTAGGACAGCTGCTTGCTTAGGGTGTGAGTACAGTTGCGTTGCCTCTTGGAGGTGCTGTAAAGATACACCATTAATTTTATTCACCCCAGTTCAGTGATATTAGGCTATAAACATGCAAATAAGGTTTGGCTGCCTTTGTCTACTGCTCTGGTTCAGCAGTAGAAAGTAACAGATTCCCTTGCTTCTCAGACAGCTACTATCTACTTGCCTATGCCCTTTTTGGCAGGTAGGGCATGTAAACATTGATGGTGGGGGAGCAGACACAACCCAAAATGCTAACACCAAAGTTCAAAGACTAACATCAAATGGCGACAATGATTTCCAATTCCTAATTTGAATAAGCTATTTTTTTGTTTATCTTTCTTTCTAGCATTGTTTTTATACATTGATTTCCGGTATAATGCTCAAGAATTTGCACTATATAAAAGTGCAACTATGTATTTTTTTCTTTGTGATTTCATAATTAATATATAAATCTCACATGATTCTTGTTTCATTTTTCTCCTGACATAACTTGTAGTATGTATTTATTCTTCTATAAGAAGGTTCATGTTCTATTATGATGGAGAAACATAAATTGCAACAATACAGTTGCACCCTAAAATACTCTTAGCCTTCAACTATTTCTTTCTCAAACCATCAGAAAAGCGAAGTTAGAAAATACAAGTGGTTTTACTTCCATAACAATGGATAAATATATCAATAATGTAAGTCAATAATGAAACGTTTAAAGTTGAAGTTGTAAAATATTGGTGTAAAGTCTATTTCTTCATTGTACAATAGACTTTTTTACTAAATGCATTATCTATTTCTATAGCTAGTTTAAACATTTAGTTTACTGCTTTCAAAAAATGAAAGGCTCATACAATAGTGTGTATAGATTGGAAATCAATAATCCATTTTGATGACTAAAGCACTGCCAAAGCAAAATTTTGGAAACTAAGTTTAGAATTATACTTTCTAGAGACAACATCGATTTTGGGGCAGAATCTTCCATGAATGCTTACTCTGGCGTATCTCAGCATGTGCTGGGGGGGCTGCGGAGAAGTTTGGCCAAATGCTGGTAGAGCCCAGAGTGTTAGCCAGGGCCAGGCATTTCTTCACCGAGGCCAGGCTTCACATGTGGCTTCTTGGAGCATTTGCTCGGACAGTGGAGATGCATCTGGTTTGGCAACACATCAACCTTTGTCAGGCTGGTAAACTGCCACCCACGTAAGCTTGTTTAAATGGTTAGCATAATACACATGGGTGGTGTTTTGGCTTCCTAACTAAAAGATATGCTTGTACTACTTGTAGGATTGTGTTATTTCTGTCTTACGGAGAGGTGATCCCAGATGTGGAAGGGGAAATTGGAACAGTAACTTGTGGTTAACTTGTTCTTTTTGCTTGTTGCTGTTCTCATTCTATTTTTATCTTTTTATTATTATTTTTTAATTTTTAATAATACTATTCTCTCCTTGCAAATACATTTGTTCATTTTGCCTGTAAACCAGTGAGGAAAGTTAAACTGCCAGCTGACATTTTCCGCATCTTAGAATATTGTCCTGGAGATTGGGCTCTGCGAATTTTTAAGTGAAAGTTGTCAGTCTCCACTCTGCTCTTCAAGTGGGCCAGAAAAACACGCTAAGAAGGTGAAATTCACAGTGCTGTGGTAAGTGGAGACAGCCAGGAGCCAACCTTTCACTGTGGAAAAGCTCATCATCCCAAGCTGGATCCCCTTAAAAGAAGCTGTAACGTTCAACTACAGGAGTGAAATGTCCATATAATGCAAGAACTTTGAGAAGTAGATACATGGTGGTATTAGAAATAAAACCACTACTCACACTAGTGAGAACAAAAAATCCCCCAAGCCCTCCCCCTCCACTTCTGATGTAAAAGTTGACTTTTAGTTTGTGGTTTCTCTGTACCTGTTCAATTAGATATTGAGCAGAACAGTTACTTGAGTCTATCTGTGTGGGAGTGTCTGTATCTACAGGATCTAAGAGATGCCCAGGAGAGCCTTTGATTGATCACTCTGGATCTTCATCCCAAAACTCTCTCAAGCTTTAAATACTGCCGCGCTTTGTTACATGCTTCTTCTAGACCTTTCCATCTAACACAAATGATGCAAGTGGTTGCACCCACAGGTCACAGTGTTTTGAAGACAAAATGTTTGTTAGTTTAGTCTTGTTGCTATTAGAGGACATGCTCTTTCATATAACCTAATGCTATCCCAATGAAATGCTGATATTACAGACCCCTGATAGTTCAGCTGTGGTAAATCTCTACAGTTGAGTTTTTTATTTTTATTTTTTTTTCCCTACTTGAAAATTAGAATAAATGATGGATACAGAAGGCAACAGTTCTGGACCTTGAAGTGTCCCACAGTGACTGTCTGTTTTCCCTTCAAATGTAATGATGGTGGAGTATGTAAACAATAAGATTTCTGAGCTTCTGGGAGTGAAACCAAGAAATGAGTCAATAGAATGTCTTTTTTCCTAGTCCTCTGCAAAGCTGAGCAGAAAGTCTCATTATTAAGAAAAAAAATCATGGAGTATTGTTAACAGCTGCCTTATTGCCACTGCAGGTCACATTTATCTCTGCTGTTGTACTGCTGAAGTCAATTGCATTATTATGGGGCACAGAGTTGCTCTCTGGAGCATTTCCTAAGATCCAAATATATTCCAGTCTTTAGGGTTGAAGGTTTTTTTTTCTGGGAATGACAAGGAAAAAACCTACTGACAGTTTTATTTTCTAGTCTGTGCCCCTTCTCCTCATACCTGCCTATTTGTTAGCTCCTTACTGTGGCCTCTGTCATCGTTGCAGCAGCACTGAAAAAAAAACTGAAGAATGAAGAATGGAGAGTTTTTGACATTCTGCAAAGTGATTTCATGTTGCTTCATTAGACTTGAATGAGAATGAAATGGGAGGAGAAGAGGATCACCAAGTCCCTTCTGAAGTGGAAAATGTACAAGTAGCTTTTCAGAGTCTGAGAATCGTGCTCAAAAACAACTTCTAAATGTTTTCTTAATTCTTTTATTATTTAGGACTAAAAATAACACATGTAATCTTAGTGACTGGAAATCCAACCTATCATTAAGAAATCATCTGTATTTATTTCTTAAAACTAGTTTATACCGTGTACAAAGCAGGTTGAGTTCCAGAATATGTAAATACTGCAGAAAGTATTTTATATTGCTGTAAATGTCTCATGAGATGCTGAGGCAGCAAGGGTAATTTTGATTTCCAACCAATACCAGCAACATCTTATAATTATGAATCCATCAGCTGGAGTTAGCTGTCTGGTAACAACTAGTAGCCAAGCAAGCCGGCTGTTTGATTTCAAGTTTACTGGGAACCATGAATATCCTGGAGAAAAAAGGGCTTTGAAGTAAGGAATGCTATCTGTTAAGGTGATACAGCTGAGAAAAGAGAGCAAACTTTTGTGAACCATCCCATCTTTAGATCTATGAATATACTAGCACTTGCTGGAGTGTAAAACACGAGGTGTCTGTTTTAAAATAAATCAAATTTTAGTAACAAATCTACCTTTGAATGTGTTTCTCTAAGAATAAGAAATCTTTAGTATAAAACTGAAGTGGCCTACTGTTTCCTTCATTCTCACCATGCTGCCCGTGTTCTGGCAGGGGGAGAGGGACAAGCGGTATTTGCTTGCAGGGAAATACAGGAGCTGAGAGGTGGAAAAATGAGAAACCTGAGGTGGTTCCCTTGGGCTCGGACTGATGGGCTGCTGCCTTCGTCGCTAAGAATGTCATTTTGATTGCAGCTGGTACTCACATGTGTACAGTCAGAATTGCTTCATAACTATTGGTGTTTTTCAGGTGCTGTGTGAAGGTGTGCCGGCAAGAATGCTGTTTTACACTAGGTTCTTTTGCTTATAATAAACGTCTGCCTGTGCAAAGTCCCTTCCAACCTCAACCAGTTTGCGATTCTGTGATTCTGTGTGTACTTTGTAAGCTACAGATGGAGCTGTACAGGGTGTGTGCCTGAACTGTGGGATGGTCCTGAAGGTGGGTGGAGGCAGGCAGGTGGAGTTGAAGAGTGGTTCTGGGAGGTCGTGCTGAGGCTGGTGGATCTTGGGATCAGAGCCACTGGAAGTGACTTCAGGATGTAGAGTCTTGTGAGGTCTCAGTGAGAGGCCAGAGCCAGTGACTATATCCAAAGTCTGTGAGGGAGCTCAGAAAACATACCAGTGTTTAGGTATTTGTCTCTTTGGGAATTCAGGATTGCAACCACAGCTAGATCTCTGATGCCTGAACACTACTCCACAGGTATGGCAAGCTGCAGTTTGCTTACACCATAAGGTTGGTCCAGCCAAAAGCCAGAACTGACTGCGGCATAGATGTATGTATACAAGCAGCTCTTGAATTACAAGGAGCAATGAAGCCTCAGTGGTATCAGCAGATGCCTGGGGTCATGGCCAGGTTGGCTGGTTAGACTTTGGATCTGTGATTATCCAGCTGACATAGATTAATGTTGGCTCAATTAGCTCAATGGGCTCACTCCACCTACTTGCTGCCTGTAGGTAACACCTGAATGGCATGTAATTAGCCTGGGCTCATGGTGGCTCCAAAAAGAATTAGCACCCCACCCTCCCCCCCCAACTCACAGTTTTGCTTCATTGTTCTGGTTTTGGCTTCTTTTCTTGAGTACTTATTGCAAGAGTAACAACAGATTGCTGATGAACAGGACTACTTTATACTTTCTCTAAATGCTTTCAAATTCCGCTAACCAAATGAAGGAGAGTATAAAAATGCTAGTTCACTTTGCACAGTTAATTGTAACATAATTAAGATCTGAAAACTGCATTATTGATTATCTAGTAAGGGAAAGCAGCTTGTACTGCAACATAGCGCTGATAATTACATTCCTAAGTACTGGTTTGTGTTACTTGCTTTTTTCTTTTTCTGTTGTTTCATTCCCATATTCCATTTGCAGTGGGAAGACAGTGGCTATGAAAGCATATGGTAATTGGACTGATCGTAATCCGAGTGAGATTGGATTCCTGGAGAGTAAGAGGTGTGACCACTGTTAATAGACCAGAGGGAGATTAAACAACATGGGACAGATCTTTATGTAAAATTAAAGAAGGGCCTAAATAACAACTTATTTATTTTACATTTGCTTCAATGGCACATCTTAGTTGATTCATGCTAATATGATAATAATAATGCATTTGTTTAAAAAATTAAAAATTAAATTTTGGTATATTGTGCTGTTAGATTAGTCTTTTGCCTCTAACTCTATTCACAGGAATATTACTGAATACCAAGTGTTCTCAAAGCCACTGCTGAGAAGACCTTGAAAATCTTAACTCTCTTGTCCTCATAGGAGGAAACAGCAGCAGGTGTTGGCAGGGGATACTCAGTGGGAAGAAGCAGGTGCTGGGTGAGGACATGGTGTTTTATGCAACTGGTTGAAGATATGATACAACAAAAGTGTTTTGGTTGTTTCCTCCCTTTATTTACAGGATGTTATGGACAGCTGAGTAAGTTGGAGGAGAGGAATTTTAGTTCACTCCTTCAGTCTCTGAACTGCTTGAAGTAGGAGAAAGAGGAACTGAGCTTTGTCATCACTGCCACCAACACTTTAACCACCAACCATAGGCAAGCCATATGGGACAATCTGCTTAAGCTGCTAATATATTCATTTAATTATGTCATAAGAGTGTCATATGGATTTCTTGTGTACCTTAAAGTAGTTTACTTTAGGCTATTTAACAGTTAATTAACTTTAGTGTATCTTTATATAACCTGTTTAAATTAAAAGCTTTATACTTTGAAGGTAGTGCTCTCTTAAGCAGAAAGTTCACATTTTCAGCATAGGCTTTTGTTAATTTTTCTGTTCTATAATTTTCTTAATCTACTTATAGGTTACCTAATTGGTTATTATAGAGATAAAATCGTGTTGCTGTTGGGTGTCAATGACAAACATCAGCATCTATTTAATGTATGAAAATATACTGAAATGGAGAGAAGGGCCTTTGATAAGTTGCTTCAGTGGGACTTAGTGTTATTTGGCTAGTTCCACAATCTATGTACATATGGTTCTGTGACATCAGTAGTCTACAGTTGGGGGATCAAAATAAATGACGCTTCCACATTTTGGATGCATTACAGCAACAATAAAAGATCTGTTGGGCAGTTGGAAGTTGGCACAATTTCTGCAAGTACTGTTCTTTAAATAAATAAATAAATAAATAAATAAATTGTCCTGAATGCTGGAGGTTGTTAGATGTTGTTGGTGCTTCAACTGTAACATCAGTATGGGGAATAATAAAAAGAGACCTTGCAACAGTGGTGTTACCTGCCAAAAAATACGATTATATAAAGTGAGGTCCAAGCACAGAACTGATTCTATGCATAGCAAGGGTTGTTGTTGTTCAAAATGTACATGGTGGCAAAATGGCCAGGATTTCACTGCCTGTGTTGCTTACGAGGACACCTCAGTAAAATGGCTTGCTGTTGCTACCACGGATAGCAAGGCACGGCTGCCAGGGGACATGCTTCCTTTCTGCAAGGAAACACAGTTGTTATCTGGTGAGTTTTTCTCCCCTAGCTCTTAAGACCAAAAAAAAAAAAAGCAGCAATCTTCATGTGGGGCCGGCAGGGAGAGGAAGTGGTTCAGATTTGCTTTGATTTCAGTTCAGGATTTCACTTCAGGAAGTGTAGTAATAAGGTGGTGATATTAATCTGTAATTTTCAACCTATTTGTGTTACAGATTACCTTCTTCAGTGTGGCAACCCTGTACAATTGGCTTTCAATTAGTTATTGTGGTTTTTTTTGTTTGTTTGTTTTGTTTTGTTGTTTTTCGCCGGAAAAATAATTTGCGAAATGTAATTTTTCCTATTTTGAGTGGGGGGAGCTGTAACAACAAAAGCATCTTTGCTTAGAAGCAACAAACAACTAGAATAATAATAATCAGAGTAGAATTTTTCCTGGGAAAACTCCAATTTTTGCAAAAGTGTATTTTATTTTAAAAAAAATTCTGTATGAATATGTTCAAGTAGATCCAGTTTTTATATTATAATTCGACTAAAATCTCAGAGCAACAAGAATCCGGTCTACCTTTAACTTATGCAGGTTTGTTAACATCAACACCACTTAAATGGAAAGGCTGCCTGGCAGTGTTACATTAGACTCACCAGTGACAATCCCAATATGTAGTTGTCACTACTTCCTATCAAACTGATTGTAGCATTATCCTCAAGCAATTCTGAGTTTTTTAAGTTTTCTTTTAGAAAACTGAGACCAAAAAAATTGTTTGCTGTGTAGATAAAGGAGAGCTGCTGTAGTGCTGGTATTCATAGAACAAATACAATACATGTAGATTTTTTCTTTGAAGGGAGGAAGTCAACCAATCTTTTAAACAATTGGAAAAAAAAAAAAAGTTGCATGGTCATTGGACAATTAATCTTACTAGAAGGAATGGTCTAGCAGTGTGAGCCATGAAGTAATTCTGGCTAACGTGGCTGGTAAAATAGGAGAGTGCCTGTCTGCCTACACAGTCTTGTCCTGGACAAAGCAGGCAAAGCTTCTGATTTGGGTTGTTGTTTGCACTGTTTTGTACAAATCTTAACAACTCTTGTGTTTTGTCAGCAAATGGTGTGTCTAACTTGGTCCATTCAAGCTGGTCTATTGCACTAGTGAGCTGGTCATGGCACAGCTTGGTTTGGTTCTGGCACCTTCAGTTTGGTATTTCCACTGACATGAGTGTGCTTTGGTGCTGCTGGGGTGTTGTTGCACCAAAGAATCAGACACACCAAGGGTTTTGATCATTTAAGTCTTCTTTGCTGTCTGTCCATACCAAATTAAGAGACTGCATGAAAATAGCTGTAATTTAGTTACCTATCCATGAGCCTGTGTGTCCTAGCCAGCCACCCTAGTCAAAGGAGATAAAACAGTGGTGAAGCCTAAAGAGTGGTTTAGCTGACCAGCCCCAGCTGTCTGTTGTAGGAGAACTGAATTGCTCCCTAGGATTCGCTGACTGCAGCAACAAGATTTCTACTGAATATAACAGGAATTCAGACACTTGTTTTAGGTATCTCTACCTGGAGCTGAATCATACCTACAGTCTGGTACAGGTAGGGGATGATTCATAAGGGAAGGATATTTTTGCTCTGCTCAAACATTTAAAGCATTCGTTTTAAATAAAATCTGTGTTTGTTTCTGCTCATCCACTTTTGCTTTTTATAACTTTCCTTTTACCAAGCAGTCTGAGATAAATATGATGATGGGGAAGAACAGGCTTTTGTTAAATATTTAAAAGAAATCAAAATCTCAAACAAAACTCAGAATGCAAAGAGTCTGCCAAGAAGGTAAGGGTCACAACCAAGTGCTAGTTGGCATGTCCTGCGGACACTGGCTGCCCATGTTCTTACAAATGAAGAGAAAGCCAACTTCAATATTGAATATCTATGAAGCTGAAGGACTCAGTTGATTGACCCATTCTGAGCACTATGTGTTAATAACTTTTTGTGCTAAAATGTGTTGAAGCATGGAGAATGAAGGCTTTTTCCCCAGCAATTGGGATCCATTTTCACTGATAATTTTGATGCTGTTGGTCTCCCCTCTGGCCCTGTGAGTGTCTGTTCCCTCTTCAGAGCACTGATATCCACAGCGAGTCCTCCATTTTGAGTGTGTTTTTATCCAGTCTGTGTAAAAGTGATAGATAATCCATCCCCAAATGTTTGCATCTTCTTTGCTTAAGAACAGATTAATTTTTATTTCCTAATAGGAAAAGTAGATTTATTCTGTTTTCAGTGCTATCCACAAAGCATGAGTTCTTAGGCTTTAATGTGAAGTTAACTTTCAAATTCCTTGCCAGATGTAGTTCTTAATGTTCAAAGCAGCTTTGGCCAAGGGTCTGAACTGTTGATGTCTGTTTTATCCAAACAGAACTAAAACCTTTGAACGTTTTCTTTGATCATCTTATTCTTTGATCAGTGGCACAAGTAGTTGTGTAAATTTGCATGTGTCCAGGTGTTCTGTACTTAGATTACCAGGCAGCAAGGAATTTTGATGGGTTTGGTTAAGCATTTAAAGCTTGGAGTGAGCATCAAAACCAAACCCTTGAGGGTCTGTCTTCCTGCCTAAACATCTGCAAAGTGCGATTTCCATTCTCGTATAGAGTACAAGTAAGAGCAAGGGAAAATGGGTATTTAGCATTTGAGGCATACAAAGCCAATTTATTTCATGTGGATTGCAGTGCAAGATTTTGAGAGTGGTGACATTTAGTTATGTCTGTCTGATGCAAGATCCTCTGCTGCCTTACATTTTCTTAGCTTTATTGATGTTGATGGAAGTAGGACAACATAGACCTACTGAGGGTTTCTCCGGATTTGATTTGTAAATTTGGCAGAGATATTAGGGAGAGACTGTACAAAGGATGGCTCTGTTGTATGTGGCCTGTACAAAAAAAAAAAAAAGTGTGTGGCTATGTTTTTACAATATGCACAGTTGTGCATATTGGCGTCCAGATGCCAATGTGGGCCTTTCCTGTTCCCAAGATCAACACAATCCTCCCTGCAGATCCTATCCTACAAGGGCTGTTGAGTGTTTGCAGAGACCTGCTGTTTTCACTTTCCCAGAGTGGTTCTGGAAGCTTTTCTCTTGAAGATCCGGCCCTTGAAGAATACCAATGTTCACATTGCTGCATTAAAGCAGTAAGTATGTGTATAACTAAGAAACCAAAAAGTCCAACGGTCTCCTCTCAAAGCCTATTTAATGAGATAGCAGCAGTGTCCAAGATCGTGTTGAATGTGCTAAGCTAGAGTTACTTCTGTGTCACAGGAGGTGAGGTTGTATCAGTGGCTTTATTAAAAAATGACTGCCATTCCTGATACATTACAGAGCAGCCCTTTCTCATAATCTTAGTCACTTCTAATCAAAACTAGTTCCAGACACCCGTTTAAGTGCTGTGCTAATATACTGAGGAGTGTTGTTCCACTTGAATAAGTTGTCTTAGTCACTTTTTCTCCAAAAGGTTTTGAGATTTATATCCCGATCTGAGAGTTCGCGTGCGTCGCGCTTGAAGTCACCTGCAGTGAAAAGGTGCACACAAACAAGAATGCAAGGGACAGTAACAGTGGAAGTCAGTTAAAATTGATTGTCCAAGTGTATGTTCAGTGCTTATCCTCTGTGGATAGTGGTCCTGGCAACCCTTTGATGGGAGGGGAAAAATGACACGTTGCTTTCGGTATATTTGTAGGAAGAGCGTGATATATAACTTTACACTTTACAGATACTATAAAGGCAAATTTCCTCCACAAATGTCTGCAGGATCTGGATCCACTGTATTGCCAGGTATATGGAGAATGCATCCTAATATGTGAGTACCTTCCTTTATTGTTCCGCTGGTTTAACTGGTTGTGTAAAAGCTTACAAACTTCAGTTGCTGAGCTTTTTAGTTAGCATACTCTGTGTACTTATTCAGAACTGAGACAACCTTCGTTTCAGTCTGTAGATCAGATGTGTATCTTACTGAAATGTAGTTATACTGTTTGTATATTCTGCTTGTACAGAAAATGAATGCAGACACGAATACAGCTTTAACAAATAATCTTTGGAAATAAAATGCACAAAGCAGGATCCTGTTGTGAGGATTTGTGTGGTGGTGTGGTGCTCTGTCTAAAGCTGTTATGACAGAATATCAAAAAGTGCAAACTCAGAATAAAGAATCAGTTTTTTGGACTTAAAGAATGCCGTGAAAATTGGATTGACTTGTTGCATAGCATCATTGTAGACATGAAATATGTACAATAGGTCTTAGACACTTTCTAAAAATGTGTGTTTTCATGCCTTTCCTCAGGTCTCCTTGATACAGAAATTGATTCTACATTTTCAGCCTCTGTTTTCAACGTGCCTGTTCTTTGAAGTTGGTTTTCAATCTGAGACCTTGTTGTGTTTTAATCACTTTTCTATAGCAATACTGCAGGCTATTATGGTCAGGATACTTAAGTGCTTTTCTGCCCTTTCTTGTACTCTGTCACCCTAATAGCTATCTTTTTTTACACCACGTGGGAAAAAAGATGGGATTAGGGTTAGATTTTTATTGTAACCCTTATCAAGATGGAGCCTTCTGGTTTGTGCTGGAAACCAGTAAGAAGTTGTGATGAATTTGAGGTGCATTTTTGCCATTTATACTTGTAAATCAGCAGAGAAGTGACCCAAAAGTTAACGTGAGATATGTAGAGCATTGTTAATGTAGATCTATTTAAACAGTGCATGTGTTTGTGACCATAATTTAGAAATAAGGTGATGTGGGCAGAGAGAAGCAGTCTGGATCGACTCGTTACGCAGTTCTCGTTTTGCAGCCCCTCTTGCTTCAGGCTCAGGTGACTGGAGGGTGGTGGCTGTGGCCAAGCACAGCAGTGGTCCCTCAGAGCAGCGCAGCGATTCCTGCATGGCTGGGAGAGACGCTGAAGCAAAGGAGATAGCAGTGCTCTTTGAGCAGTGGGCTGTCAGCGACGGGTGTGAGGTGCATGTGCTCTGGAAGCTGAAAGGTTTGCTGATATTGCTGATGTTGCCCCTGCTCTGCCCAAGCTCAGTTTGGGAGAGGTAGTAGACAGGGAAGAGGTTGTGCATGGGGAGGGGGTTTGCAATCCCGGTTTTCTTTTTTTTTTTTTCTTTCCCAGTTCCTTGCGGGACATATGGGAGTATGTGATGGCAATCTGCGATTGACTAATTCTTCTTTAGTCTTTTCAGTGAATAAAAAAGTATTTTTGATTGCCAGATAGCTAAAGCAGCTATTACCATCCTCTTATTCTTCTAATCACTTATAATTGTGGAGTAGAGTACTTCTGGTTACAGACTCATCATTACGCAGTTACTCTTTAAATAGTGTGACTTAAATATTCTCTCGCTCATTTTATTTGGTCTCCTAAAGAAAAATGAACAACCTGTTTAGAATAATCAGTTTGCTAAAAATAAATTACTTGAGTTGGCTTTCCTTACTGTAGTTACTGTACAGTACAAGACAAGGGAGAAGTGAAAGTCGAATGCTCTCATTACCTCAAAGTCAGGGCTGTTTCACAGGTGACAGTTAAGAAATATTAATACATGCTTAGAGTGCGTTTATTAATGGGACTCATGCGGATACTGGGACAAAGCTGTCCCATATTCCATAACCATAAAGCATGCTAATCTCCTCAGTTGATGGATTCTTAAATGAACAGATTGAGAGAATAATTGGGTTGCTCTCTTAATCCTTAATTTGAAATATGAATGGGAAATGCTTTGATATTTATATTTGCATAAGTTAACGTCTTCTAATTGATTTATTTAATGCTTTCATGTTGACATAATTGTTTAGTATGTTTGTTCTCTCTGCTTTGGAAAGAAATTACAGAAACAGAGGCTTACAGTTTTGCTATTTTTCAACGTATTTTGAAATGCCTAATAAGAAGGTGAGAAGGCAAAAGATACTTGTGTGAAGTTGTATTATTTCCATTTTCGTTAGCTGTCACGTTTCTTGTGTGAAAGCCTGCAGCAATTGCCTGACATTATTGCTTGGGAGGAAGATACGCAGAGATGTCATGGTTGCCTCTCTGCTTGCCCTTTTACACTTGTATTCATGCAGTGCTTTTATGTTTATTTATGTTACAAAATTGTTGAAATGTGATGTCTGTTGATTTTTGCTATGGTAAGCAGACACAGAGTGGAAACTGCAGACTGGACAGTGAGCTGCAGTAGCTTCCATGTTTTTCTTTATTCTTGTTTAAACTAAGTATTGTAATAAATGATGTCAACATTTTAAAAATGTTTTAAGAGGTCTTGTCAGTGTCTGGTTCTCCATCATGAGGGAGAATCTTTTAAGATTTCTAATGTGAAGTCATCCAGTGATCACATGGGTAGGATTAGGCTTCTCACTGTATTCTGAAAATGTAAAGGTCAGTACTCCTGTGTGCTGGGGAATTATTCTTAATTTTATGTTTACACATGCAGTAGGTAGCAAGGGAGAACATTGTTTTTCCAAAATATACCATGTAGAGATCTACAACAAGCACATTAGAAGATTCTTCCTAAAGCTTTGTACAAAAGATTTTCTTAAAAATTGTTTGTACTGGGAAGGTTACGAGCTTCAAACAGGCTGTGGGTTTTGTCATGTTTCATGTTGGTCTTCAGGCAACCCAGACTTTAAGTTAATGCAGTCCCTAGTGTAATCAGCTCTATTGCAGCTCTCTTCCTATGCTGTGCCTGGCAGTTTTAGCTTTGTTTATTTTATTTTTGTCCTTTTTTTGGCAGTATTGCAATATTAATTTCTCCTTTATTCTTTCTTTTTTTACTCATTTACTTTAACTGCTGAGTTATTTAACATTAATTTTCAAAATGCTGTTTAATTATATAGTTAAATTGCAAAAATCTTCACAATTTTCTCAAAAAAATAATTCAGGCTGCCTTATTCAGCTCCAGTGCTTCTTGGAGTTCATCATTTTCACAATATAAAATACTGTGCCCTTGTGTGAGTGTTGTAGGGTTGGTTTCGTCTTGTTTTCAGTTTTCCAGCTTCTACGTTTTAGTCTCAGAATAGCTCTCAAGTCCTTTGTACTTGCTGTAAAACTGTAGATTTTGTGGACCTGGAGCTATGGAAGTGGGGGGAAAAAAGGAAACGCATTATGGGAAAAGGGACTTTGTGCGCGTATTACAGGCTCCTCTCTTATTATTGCCTGGGTAGACTGATACCAGTTGCTGTCAAGTCTTTCCTCTGTGTATTGCAGCTTTATTAGATTCTTCCTCACAATCTGTCCCACATCAAAATTAATCTCCTTCCATTTTTAGTTTTATTTGGATAGGTAAGATCAGTAAAAAGCAGCATAATGCTGATTATACTTACACCATTGCACCAGTATGATTTGTAAAAGAAAACACAGCGGTGTGCTCATACTTCAGAACGGCAGGTTTTTCTTTTGATCTTTTTGCTACAGTGGATTTATAAGTTCATAATACCATAAGCTATTCCAGTTTCTTCTGTATCCTGTGGGACACTTAATGTTGAAGATCATTTTTTTTCCTGGAGTTGCTGCCATCTTAGTGCCCCTCAGCTTTTTACATTTGAGGAATAAGCCTGACTTTGCTCTGCTTATTAAGCTGAGGTATTTAAGCATATCTGAATGTCGTACTGGTAATTAGTCTCCCATAGCTCTGTGAGAAATCGAAGGATTTTCTTCTGTGTGGCTGCAGGTGATTTTTTTCTTTCCCTTCAGTCAGCCGGATACAAAGATGTGCTACAGAGTGTTGTTTTGTTCTCCTTTTTTATTTTCTGTAATTGTTGGTGCCTAGTAGCACAATTTCTCTGGTAATTTGTGTTCTTGGGGAGGAAAGTAAGCCATAACACACCGTATTCTAAAACCGGACCTGGGCGCCTACATACAAGCATCACATTGTCTTGCAAAACAAATACGCGGTCGATGCGGTGGCCTTTTGTGCAGTCAGAGGCAAGAACTAAGAAGCGTTAAAGCTGCTTCCTACCGAATCAGTACCTGGGGCATGTGTTTGTCCCAGGCAGTGCGGCGCTGGAGCGCGGGGACCCGTCTGCAGCTCTTGACGCCTTCGAAGCCTCCTGCCCGAGCGCCGTGAGCTGCACTGGGTCGCGGCCGGCCTGCGGCAGCCCATCGACTGACCTGCGTGGGGGCACGCTGGGCTCACAGGCAGACCCTCGCTCGCGTGAAACGCTTCTCAGCTAACATGGATACGGGTGCCTGCAGTTAGCCTGGCAGTGAAGCTAAGGAAAACGCTATGTAAAGCAATAAGAAACAACGCTTCCTACGACCCATTCCAGGGGCCACTGCCCGCGCCGTGTCGCAGGCCCAGCGATGAGGGAGAGGCTGCAGTGGCTCTGTGGGGTTGTCGGTCCTGCTAGCTGCTGTCCCTCCAGGTCTTTGGAGGATCTCCCCCTCTCCCCTGCCCCACTTGCTGCTGTGCCAGGTAGTGTCACCAGTCTCTTGGTCTGAGCATCACGTGAGTCCCCGAATGAAATACTGCTTAGAATGATTTCACCTCGTACGGCATTTTCTGTTCTTGTTGGTCGCTCCCTGGTGTCACTTTTGGTTACTGACCATTAGGGTTATTTCTTCATGTTACTCTTGGGATGCTGCCATCAGTAATCTCCAGGCAAACATGTATGTCTTTCCACCAGTCATGCTCAAAGCCTCTCATTTCCCCTGTCCTTACAGCCAAGAGCTATAAAGACCGCTGTATATAATTTGTCTCTGGCCAGGTCATAGTGTCAGAGGAGGTCTGTGTGGATGCATCCACAGTTACTTGTATGTTTGGGGAATTTTTTGGAAAGTCTTTGTGAGGTAGTGTAGGATGCTATATTTCTAACAGGTTGAGTGAAGGGAGAAGGCAGCGCAAGTATCAAAAGCAGTGTTGCAAGACTTTTAAGATTTATTGCTGCGTAGTAGTGAAAGTCTTCCAGCTTCTCAGGTCTGTCCAGACAGGACCAGACTATCACAAGTTCCTCTGATTAGATTTACAGACTCATTAAGTAGTCTGTGCAGACTCATGTCTGTTGTAACTAGTATAATTTAATTTCATTAGTAATATGGCTATATACTTTTTGATGTCATGGGCAACAATGGTGTAGCATGTTTGAACTACAATAGATATTTTTATTGTTTTATTTTCATTATCAGTATATTTTCTCCTTTTTTTGCTCTTGAAGAGATTATCTGCTCATATTTTAGTGTTTTCCAGTATGTCTCAGACTCTAGGCTTACCCTTTGGGCTTAATTATGAATGCATGTCATGTTTGCAATTACGTTAAACATAAGCAACAAAATGTTACATGAGTTAAGCTGGACAATAGCCAACTTCCTATCAGAGAACAGCAAAGTCAAGGAGATAAGAGCTGAAAATTAAGCTAGATATTTTCTTATCGAAACTGGAGGCTGTACTTCATTGTATTTTAGACTTTAACAAAATCTGTAGCCCTTGTTTACAAGAGTTAGGAATAAAAAATAATTGATGTCCCTTTAGTGTGATAAAACCACATATTATAGTTAATTGAGTATAGAAGACAGGATTTGTTTGTTATCATTGTAACATTCTGTACAAATGCAAATATTGTAAATAAGGGGAAGACAACAATTCAGAAAACCCATTCCTTGTAATGAATTTCTGTACTGACCACTTGATTTTGAATTGTCTGGCTTTTTAAATGAGCATGATCTGCTCGAATTAAGAAAAAAAGCATTACTGGTCTTTTGTCATGGATGCTTAGTGAAATCAGTGGTGTGCACCATGCATGTTCTTGATAGTTCCCAGTAGGTTTATTCTAAGAAAGATGTATGCTTTGTGTAAAGAAAAGAAAAAGAAAACAAACAAACAAAAACTTGCAGGATGATTTTGGTCTGTTTGGAGATCTTTGTGCCTTCCTTCTTTTGTGACTCCAGAAAGTGCTGGAGGTTAAGCAGGAGGCATGCTGCTATAGGTAAAGCTGAACGTCCATTTTTGTGGAGCACTGTGTTGCACCTGTAGTCAGGGCAGCCATAGAAACAAGGTGTGCTGCAGGAAGAACTGTAATTATCTTGGCTGAAAACTTCATTAAAAAAGCCAGGAGAATTTTAAATTAATGTTATCATAAGAAATTGCTAAGGAAGGCAAATACATAGAGACTGCTACTTGGTGCATCAAGAAAAATGCAGTGAAGCTGCATATAATGTGGAGGATATTTTTTCAGTCCCCTTTTCAATAATGGTAGTTGTCTAGATAACAAGCAAAGGTGTGATGAGAAGTTGGATATAATTGTTAGAATCATTTGAACTGAATTACAGTCACTTTATGAAGGACAGTGAGAATAGCAAGGTAGGTAACACTGATTTTTAAAGATTTCATTACCTTTTTTAGAGTTACAGAGAACAAAGCCATGGCCTTTGAATGTGTGTGGATCGATTTGCTGCTGGAGGGATCTGTTACCAGCCATCAAATGATACTACAGAGTAGAAGAGTTACTTTAAGTACCTCTGTAATTCACAGTTAATAAAATGGTGGTGTTATGGGGAAACTTCAATTTAAGAGACATTTAGAGGAAGTTCTGTGCAGTTGGATATAAAACAAGCTATTGTTGCCAGAAGATGGAGGATAATTTGCTAAAGCAGAAAAGGTATCACATTGGAAAATATGGTAAGTCAATTCTGGTTTTGTTTTGATGGTTAAAGATGAACTAACCACTGGACTGGAAGCTGATGGTTGCCAAGGGACCAGTAAGCCTGACCTGATTATATTTAGTACAGGCAAACAGGGCAGGTCCAATCACAAGCTTATATCAAAAGGACTACTTTCCCAGAACTGAGGAAAAATGTATTTGAAATTGTCTGGGAGGAATATACGGACAGAAAATTGGGAGTTCCTTTAAAAAAAAAAAAAAAGTAAAGGAGAGGCATCAAGGAACTATAGGTAGTAAATGAAGGGGAAAAGTAAGATTTCTATTCTAAAATAAGTTCAGATCAAGAGAAATTAGTACAGTGTCACAGACTAATGAGTAGAAAGAGGTGGAAAATTAGGCAAGAATGCTAACTAATTTTCTTTCTGTATTTTAAAGTGTGTACCAGAGGATGTACCAATGGGGTTGCAGAAATTCCTCATGTTTTCAGATCTTTTTGTAACAAAGGAGAGTGGTGATAAATCACATACAGTTATGGAACAAGAACTGCTGTTACGTCTGTTCCACCAGTGCTGGAGCAGGAGATCGAGCAAACCTACAGAAAATTGTTACAGTTGTTTATTGGACTGTTGAAAAAGCATTTATCACTCAAAAGGTCGTACCTTAGTATCATTTAGTAAGTGTCCTTAAAAACTTCACTGCTTTTAAGGGAAAAAATTGCAAATGCAAAGCTGTTTATTGAAGGCTTTTACGGACCCCCCCACCTTTAAGTTCCATCTATGCTATGGATTAAGAAATGGCATTACTACAAAAATAAGTCATTCCTAGTATTTTAGATGTTGAATCAACACAGTGTGGTCAGCTATGAACAAATGCAGACTGCTGAATTTTTACACCATCAAACTACATCCTGGAAGGACTAAATTCACCAAGAAAGCAACTCAGAATAACTGTGCGCTGTAGTTCTGCAGGTGTCTTTCAGATGTAATGCATTTTGGAATGATAAATGAGTTATACCCACAGCAACTCGGTTCTGTAAGTAGGCTGGAGTCAGAGGCAGAGCATGTCCTCTTCTCGTACAAGCATTTTATGTCCTGTTCTTGTGCATGTTCTGCAATGTCTGAAGTCTTTGTTTTGGCTGAATAACACAGAACCCTCCTTAAAATCACAGTAGTTTAAGATGCCAAATCCCTTCACCAGAAGAAATAAAAAATGCTAAGGGTCTGCTTCTAAGGTGTTGGTGACAGCACTAACGAGGGTAATAAAGTATAGGATGTCCACTATGGTAGGGTGGTTACAAACTAAATTATAATGTGAGTTTCTTAGAAAAATAGGGGACAACTTTCCTATGGTTTTGCAAAATTTAATCAGCCGTTACAAGGGAGTAACAAGGCATTACTTACCATTAATCCATCTAAGCATCTGCTTTTTATGCTATTTTGAATGATCTGTCTTTCGTTCAAACAAAACAACATCAGATCTGCTTGCATGTATCACCAATACTGATTTTTCTTATCCTTTCCAGCCTTCAAAATTAATTTGGGGGAAGGATGCTTGTATTCTTTAAGTGAAATTTGATAAAGCTTGCTCGAATCAAAAAAGCTGCAAAAAATCTCTGTCACTAATCATTGTTTCCAAGTGATCCAGTAAATGAACATGGTGCTTGATTCACCTCATGCTTATTTAAACCTTGCTTGTCCTCAGTAGTACCAGTGCATTTTAAGCCCTGTGACATTCTTATCACAGAATATCCTGAGTTGGAAGGGACCCGCAAGGATCATGCAGTCCAACGCAGGACCACTCAAAAATGACTAGCTTGTTTGTAGCATGATGATGATACAAATTATTTTGTACATTACATACATACATTAAGCATATCAACAAGATAAATAAAAGGTTTTTCTGGCCAAAGTTAGGAAAGAACCTCCCCTCCTCCCTTGCTCCCTTGCTCCCTTGCTCCCTTCAAGGAACAAAGCCTTTTCTCTTCTATATGCTTTTTCTTTCTCTGGCTAGGTTATTTAAGGATGCAAGTTTAATAAAGTACTTGTTTTTGAAGGACAGCATTTTTAGAGGTTAGCTGAGAATTATGATGTGTTCATAGTGAGGAGTTAGTTTTTATTCAGTTTGAGTGCAGCGTATTTACAAAAGTAACTATGATATTTGTGAACAGAAAGGCTTAATTCTGTCTTTGCAGGTTTCATTTCTTTACTTTCTTCCTGTGATGGCAGTAGTGTAAAGAATCTGCCTTGGCCTTGGTTATGGAGTCATTTAGATGCATTGTCCTGTTGGACATGAGCAGTTCATAGCTTTTTATAGTTCATTGTAGTTAAGTATGAGAATACTAATGAATACTTATTTAATTTCTGCCACTTGCTACTGTGTAGTTATTGCAACCTCTATTTGCTAGCTTCTTTGGGTTACAGTTACACTTCACAGACTTCAGGGAGAGATATTAAATTATCTACTTCAAGTACATTTTACTGCTTTATCAACAAGAGATACACTTGCAAATGTCTGCAAAGTTAATGAATGTTCTTCCTGAAAACGCTGCGTGTGCTTTGGTTGTAGGTCAGTCTCGATCCTTCAGGCAGAGAGTGGCACAGGATTCTGCATTTGGGCGTTATAGACTAGTGCAGCTGGGTACTGAGTGCGGGTCAGTGGGTGGAATTTCTCTTCCAGTTTGGCCTGGATGGGATGGCCATGGTTCATGTAAGTCCAGGCCTTAAAATGATTCTGCCTTCCAAGGCACCCCTTCAAAGCCCTACCTGGGACCTCCAGGAGGATGGGGCAAGGCAGATGAGGCTAATGTGGTTTTGTTTGTTTGTTTTTCTGGGAGAAGGAGGCCAGTTTTGCATCCAAACACCTACCGATATAATTTGTTATTCTCACTTCTTAAACTTGTTTGCCTTCCTTATGTTTCTTCAAATAGCATCTGTGATTTCAGCTTTGATCTCCTATAAAAAACACCGTTATATTTGTATATACTTTACACCTGTTTACTCTTTCACCCTGCTATCATGCTCTTTCTGTTGAAGAACCCTAAGAGCTATGTGTTTGTCAAATAGAGAGCTTGGTCATGTTGTTACTATCGTCCTCCAGGTAAGTGATATACAGTCTCTGTATGTGTTATAAGTTATGGCATCACAGGTCTTGAGGTTAAGGAAATTAAGGTAAGGTAAGGAGGTTAAGGAAATTGTTGTGGTCTCTCCATGGACCGTGAAGCTTGGTTGTTGACCATATGTGCCAAAGGCTGAACCAGTTCATTATAAAACTTAGATATGTCAGGAAAAGAGCCTCTTTGTCTTCCTTCCCCTATGCAAGAGAAATGGGGGGCAAACTCTGTTTCTAGCAGAGTTCAGTTAACGGTGTCTTGCCACTTCTTGTCCTTCCGTAAGACTGTGTTGTGTCGTTTTAGCTCTGAGTTGACAGAATCACAGGATGGCTGAGGCTGGAAGGCACCTCTGGAGGCCATCTGGTCCAACCCCTGCTCAAGCAGGGCCACCCTGAGCAGGTTGCCCAGGACCATGTCCAGATGGCTTTTGAAGGTCTCCAAGGAGGAGACTCCACAACCTCTCTGGGCAACCTGTGCCAGTGCTCTGTCACCCGCACAGCACAGAAGTGCTGCCTGGTGTTCAGAGGGAGCCTCCTGTGTTCCAGTTTGTGCCCATTGCCTGCAAGGTTGCCCCCATTGTTCTGTAAGCTTTGCAAGTACGAGAGTTAATTTTAAATCTGTTCTCCAGGACATGATCTTTCTATAGACATAGGTCAGCTGCAGGTGGTAAAGTCACAGAAGATCTTTCTGGGGTGGTCATCTATTCCTGTCTCTCAGTCCCAAAGCAGAATCTGTTGTATTTCCTGACAGATTAAAAGCAAGCTAGGCAGATACCTCAAAAGAGATTTCACAAATAGAGTGATGACAGTTTTTCTAATATGTTGCATCATTCCTTGGACTCCCCTTTTATTTTGAAGATTCTAGTATGAGAGTATTTGACTATTTTGAACAAATAAAAAAAATTACAGTTTGAATTCGAAGAATTTATAAGCCAAGTAGTATATTTGCTCTGCTGCAATATACAAGAGTATATTTCTGAATTTCAACTCCAAAGTATCGTTCTGCAGGTCAGGAAGGTGATCAAGTTTGTCTGTTGGGTACTGGGCTTCAGTAGCTTTTTTCACCTCTGCACGGTATAAAATGTGTACATATATTTTCACTGTGGCAATGTAAAGAACGACTGTTAAATTCATTGCTATTCCAGCTTTTCAGATCTTTCCTTTTCTTTAAGAGACTGATGCTTCCTGTTCATAATTTTTTATTTTATTTATTTTGTCTAGTGAATGTTTCAATACATGAAAACTGAAGGTTAAAGTGAGGATGCGATAAAATGTTCTAAAGAAACAGGGGCAAGGATAAGAAACTTGTTTAGATGCTTTTACAACACTAATGCATGTCTGTAGCATCTCTGCAAAAGTATTTGGTGCTCAGAGTGACTATCAAATGGGTAAAACTTCTATTTAAAGTTATGTCAGTTTTATATTACAGAGCTCTATTGTTTTCTGTGCTAAACTATTTATGAAACAATTCCAGGTTTCTTCAAAGGAACAAATTAGAAAAAGTTCTCAGCAGACAGTCATAAATTTTCCTTAGTCTTGGTTGTGAGGTATGAGATTCAATTTGAGCTTGCTTTATTACCCTGAACAAATAATTGGATATGTTCAGAAACATTGAAAAAAGTTATAAACAATTTGTTTCAATCTGTTAACTGAAGTTAAAATAATGTTAGCATAAATTCATCCCAGAAATTAATAGGTCCAAAACACTGCAACTGATGGGAATTGGGGTTGATTCTCTCAGGGTTAAACTTAGCCATGAACTCCTCACTATCAGTTCATCCTGTGTCTAACAGCTCAACTCTCTCAGCTTTTCAGGTTACATCTTTGTTCCTTTGCTAGAAAGGAGTTCAGTTCAGAAAATGGTCCTCCCAAGTACACCCCTAGTAGTATTGCATACTTCTTTCTGTCATTTGTAGAGTTTTATAAATGTGGTTAATAATATTTTGTTACTTTATAGGTGAAGCAGGCAATTCTTTCCCCTTCATACTTTCCCTGATCCCTATTGCAAGGGGTTGGGAAATTTGTTACACGATATGAATGGAAATTCTGTGGAAACAAGAGAAGTTGGAAAAACAGTTCTTTGATGCTTACCTATTTATACAGGTGGGCATAATATATAATATAATATATAATGTAAGTGTTATCTGCATACTAAATGAGTCCTAAAACCCTGATGATTGGATGCAGTTGGGTGCTAAATGCTACCTACTGCAAATTTAAAGTGTATAGAAAAAGAGTGAATACTTCCTACTTTCAGCAGATCTGAATATGCACAGGTGACAGACAACTTAATGTGCTTCAACAGTTAAATCATTATTATTTTGCACACTTCTGCTTGTTATGCACGGACCATTTATTTTGTAGGTATTTAAGGAAAATGCTTACGACCCCCCAGAAGGTGAATTAATTAACGTGTGCACAAAGTTTTGTAACATGTAGGATGGTAAGTTCCACGTAGCTAAGAGCATGAGAAGCTGAATTAGATGCCATTTTACCCAATATGGAATAGTTCAGGAGGTCTGCAATTTGGAAATGTCAGCTACTAAGTAACAGTTCCGAATACCTTAGAAAATACTTATCGATGGCTTCCAGTCATTATACTTTAAGATGAGATTACTACTGTGCACCTAAATGAGGTGCTTATTTCAGTCTCTGAGCAGCTTAATTTTAAGACACCAAAGGTCAGGGAGGCTCTAGTAATAATCTAATAACAATTGACTGCACGTTTCTGGGAGATTTAGCTACATTAGAGCCTTGTTGCTGAGAGCAGGATGAATTAGTTATTACTTAACCGGTATAACTTGAGGCAGTCTCAGCCCTCTAACGTGACTAATACAACATCATGGGGTAGCCAAAGGCACCTAATGCTTGGGCAGCTGTTCTAGAAACTCAGAGCACAGTCACTGTGGCTCTGAGCGGATTTTTCTGTCTCACCTAATGAGGATGCGATTAAGTTGGGACTGAGGTACCCAATGTCATGGTTTTAGCTAATAGGCATCAGGCCATGGTTCTGGAGAGGAGTTAGATGTTGAATGTGTTAATTCAAGTGTAAAAAATATTTTTTCTACAGATGATGAGTCTTATGGCAGCCTGAATCATTTCAAAGCTTGCCTCCCTCTGAACCTTATTATGATCAGATTGTATAATGATTGTAAATGTGCTTTGAGATGCACAAATTGTAGGCACTAAGTAATTTAAAAGAATTTTTCTAATATTGATAGCAAAATAATATTCTGACCATGACACGTAACAGCAGTTTTCTTGGAACACTGAATGGACATTTAAGTCTCAAGACCAGAAGCTTATTTACAGTATAATTAAAGTAAATGCACATTAATAGCGATATTATTAGTATTCAGTATCTTTGGGAATGTACAGGCAATTAATCTTCATATTTCCTAGGGGAATAAATTATAATTTGGGGATGAGTAATTTGACGTAGCAATTCTGAATGCAATTTTGAAATTTATTTATATGATTTCAAAGATACTTCTCATTTATTTTCTGGTAATCTAGTGAAGACAGTTCAAAAAGGAAACTTCTGGTTTTCAGTGAGTATATTTGTCTCTTAAATTGGAGATTAAAATCCATATGTCAGGGAGAAGAAGTGGCCTTGCCATTGGAACTTGCTTTTTGCTCTGGCCCCCATCCCTGCCTCCACCAGGGCGTGGAGCTGTGTGAGAGGGGAGGAACTTGTCTGAAAGGAGGTAGTTGTGCTCCCGCTCCAAGTCTCCAGTGCTTAACACTTTACATAACAGTTAAATTCACCAGACTGGCAAGAAACTAGGCTGTGAAATCAGTTAAATTTCCTTCTGGTTAGTGAGTTGAATCAGCTCATGAAAAGACGTAAGAGCTGATGCCAAAGGATTGCACGAGTAGGGGAAGAGGCAAATTGTTGCTCCTTAAGCTAGATTAGCTGCTAGTCACAGAATTGCCTTCTTAGTCTGGGTCAGTTGAACCAAAACATTTCTGTGTGAAGATTGACATTCTCTAAAAGCAATATCCAGTTGTTTGTGTTGGTATTGTCCGAAGTATTAAATCCTGTTTGAGGAAACGCTTGGAGAAAGCAGGAGGATCAGTTGAAGAAGAGGTCTGAGGAATCAGTGCAGTTGCTGGAATACACTCGTCCTCTGTCTTCTCTCATTTTGTTTCAGGAATCATGAATTCTATCTTTCCAGTCATTAATTTCTTTGAGGTTTGGGGATCATGGAGATACCATCATTATTTTATGGTGCAGAAACAGGTATAGCTGAGTTTTGTGAGCAAACTCAACTTGGGAATAATATGAGACAGTGTGTGGAGCGAAAAAGGTAGTTTCATGGAGTTTTTTTTTGTGGGGAGAGGTTACTGCAAATCTGTTATGGGTCCTCAAAGGAATAAGAATGTTTGAGAATGTGATAGAGCTGCTTGATATACTTAACTTGGATGTATTTTGACAAAAAACTTTTGACAGAGTCCACTTCTACAGGCGTGAAAGGTTTTTTTTTATGGGTGGATTAATGGCTTGTTAAGGACAGTAGACAAAGAATATGGTCTGAATTTTTATAGTGGCAGGAGATTATGAACAACATCTAACAGGAATCTCTTGGAATATGTACTGCTCAACATATTCCTGAATCTGGAAAAGTGATGAATAATGGAAAGACATAATTCTGTCTAATTAAAGCATTAAATTAAAACCAAAGAATTACAGGAGAAACTCATGATGCTCAATGACTGGGCAATAATGCAACAAATGAAATTGTAGCAATAAATTCAAAGTAGTGCATCAGGGATAAAACTATTGCTGCTTACACAGTGATGGGCTGTAAATTATCCATTAGCACTCAGAAAAGAGGTCTGGAAATCATTGTGATAGGAGGCTGAAAATGCTGGTAGTGTGTTTAGTGCCAGTCAGAACAACGTTAAAAATGATTAGGAAAGGAGGAGAGAACAAAATGGAAAGTGTTTTGTGAATGTATTATGCACTTGCATCTCGGGTAGGAAACAGCTTCTGTACAAGGAGAGATTCAGGGCTCTCCAGTTTATGAAAGACATGATTGAGGAGAAACTGATTGGGATATACAAAAGCATAAATGGCTGGGAGAAGGTAAATGGCAACGATTGTTCGCCTTTTCTCAAAACACTAGATGAGGGGATATCCAGTGAGATGAACAGGAAGCATCTGTAAAAGAAATTAATGGAAATAATTTTCATATTATGCCTAATTATTATGTGCAACTCTGCAAAGGTCAGATGTCTAAATGTCCACCAAATGGACTAGGCTGGGAGGGTAAACTGGAGACTGATAAACACAATAAATGATGTGTACAGATTGTTCAGCATGGGAAGTCTTTAAAATACAGATTGCTGAAAATCGGGACAGTTAGTGACACATATCTCTCATTTTTTTTATGTCACTTTCTTCAACGTCTCCTATCAGTTGCTATTAGAGAGGAAGGGGTGGTTAAATTGACGTTTGGTCTTAACCAGCACAGCTGATCTTATAAGCAGGTTAATATTTAACCACAAGAGGTATATGTATAAAAACAGACATCTAAATAGGCTCCTAACTGCACTTACTCAAAATGAATGGAGCTAACAGGGATTGTGTGCATCTCTGGTGAGTCCTCACACTAGACTGATAGGTCTTTATGATCTGCAGTGTTGGAGACATAGCAGAGATGAAGATTGGAGAGGTGAGACAGGGACAGAGGTGGACACTTTAAGAGTGTGTACCTAGAAAGCTTTGATTCTGGCGAGTAGGGGTCCTGATTATTAGAAACAGGTAAAAAAAAAAAAAAGAAGAGCAGCTTTAGAGCAAATGTTCTGCTTGTAGCTTTACAGCTAACTCAGTGCTTGACTGTTGATAAGGTAAATTCTGGAGTTTAATATTGGTTTTGCATTTTTGAAGATAGTGTTATGTCTTTCCTCTTACAGCTTTCAGATAAGAAGAAAAGTACTTAGGGGACAGCAGTCCAGTGGGAATTGAAGACTGGGGGTTAGAAATTGAAGGATTGTTGAGAAATTTGCTAGGATTTAAGAGACAGATTACCCTTAATATGATGGGAGACATAAAGTTTACAAGTCTGGATCTCTGACCTGTCTACCCAAATAAACTGTAAAAGAAAGTTGAATAGAAAATAAAGCCTGGAAATTGGCAAAGAAAAAGCATAGAGGTGGAAGACTATGGAAAAACTGTGGAAAGGAACACAGTACTTGTTATTTGATAGACATGTTAAATCAGGAGTTGAAGAGCTGTGGACTTTTGTTATATTGAGTTCTTACTTTTCAACTTGTCTTGAAAAGATGAAATTGGAAGACCACCTATGGAGAACTGTAGCTGAGTGGAAAATTTTGTGTACGACACCTTATGTGGAAGATTATTTTTGTATCTTAAATGGTGAATCACTCTGTGCACAGAAGCGTGAGGAATTGATATCCTCAGTACTTCTCATGTTATTCTGTATAACAGCACAGTAAATTCCTTTGACAGTCTTTCACAGGTTGGTTGCTGTGTTTCATATCTCCCAAATGTACATCTCTGAGATGAAGAGAATTGCAAGAATATTCAAATTGATTCAGAAAGGATGACACTTATAATAGAATTTTGCTGTTGTGACCCCATGACTTAAGGCCATCCATCAGAGCCATTAAAAAAAGTTTTATTGTCATCTCACCTGTTCATACAATACTACAAATGCAGAAGCTGAACAGCACCCAGCACACAGATGATAACCCTAAAGGATGGCCTTCTTCCCCTGTCGTGAGCAAAACCAGCCTTGAGTCAGGGAATTCCACTTAATTTTAGTTTATTGTGGATTTATATCAACTTTAAATTGCTGGTTCCAGTATTGAAAAATAAGATGAAAAATTTAACACTTAGAGAAATCACCTCAGCTTCCCGTGAGATACCTCTCCTTCCCCTTTTCTGGTCTGCAATCCTCTGGCTGTGCTCTACACGCAGTCCCTTCAATGAGGCAAAAGCTGTTGTCAGTACGTAGTTGTTCCTGGTCTTCTTGCTGCTCCGTGTTTGTTACTCAACTGCTCTGGCTTGGGCTTCTCTTCTTTTGGGGGCCGTACCTGCTCTGGTGTGGGCTCCTCCCTGGGCTGCAGTCCCCTCAGAGGTGATCCTCCTCCTATGTCATTTTCTGTGCATCTGCCCCTGCTCGGGCATCTCCTCTTGTTTCTCCTTTCTCTTCAGCATCTCTCCTGCCCCCAGCGGTTACTCTCCCTTCTTAAGTACGTTTTTGCAGAGGCACCACGTGTTCCTCTGATTTGTCCAGTTTTGGTAGGCAGTGGGTCCGTTTGCTGATCTGGCTGTGACTGGGACAGGGCAGTCTCTGAGCACCTCCTCCACCGCTCACCCCTACAGGCTTCACTCCTCCTCTGCCAATTATGCCCAATACACCTCCATATCCCATGGGTCTTGTGTTCTTTGTGGCTTTATTAACCAAATTTCAACAGGACTGGGAAAAGTGTCCTTTCAGGTCTAACCTGAGGGTGGCAGAGATGTTTAGAGTGCTAAGATGCATGAATTTTAATTCTGCAGCCAGTGAGGAGAGATGAGCACGGGAGGCTAATAAATGGGAAACTTTCCTTCCATCGGCTCAGATTAAAAAGAACAGAATTAGTGGTATTTTTGGTCATATTAAGTTGGTACTTCGCAGGATGCTGTCAATGTATCTAGTGACTGGCTTTTCTGGGAGCTCTTGCATTGCTTTCTGTAGATTCATGGTCTCAAATCTGATGTAAACAGGTGGGTAGCTAGTTGCTGAGCTCTGGAGACAACTAAATACGTGCACAACATACCCTAAAGATACTTGGGAAACTTTTGTTGAGGGGCAACTGACTATTGAATTTAGGAACTGCATTGGAGTGAGAAGATGAAGAGTGAAGGTTGCATCACACTCCCGATTTGTGCACCAAAAATCCCCTACATGTTCTTTTGGATCTACCAACTATATAATTTCTGGTTATTTTCCTATTCTACGCATACTATATTTAATTTTATCAAAGAAACAGACTTGCATGTAAAAGCAGATGTTTATGAACAATTGCATGAATATCAGAATACAGGAAATGTTAATGCTCCAATTTTTCAATCCTTCATTCTTCTAATTATGAAGCTTGTCCCAGCAGTATTAGTTACTGATATTTAGTGCTAATTATTCTAGACAGTAGTGTATAATATAAGATATAATCTTTATTTTAGTAGTGCATGTTGTTAACTGCCTTTTGGAAGTAATTGAATAAATTAAATGGGAGCAGACATATTACAAACCTAAAACTTGTGTAGAAATCTTTCATGTGTGGTTTCAGAATTTTCTCTTTACATGTATGGCCTTACATGTATGATTTTCTCTGATTTCTGAGCTATTTGTATTGTGGGTAAAAGGATATTGATGAGACTAATTTTTCATGTAGTATGTATTAGTAGATTAAAGGAAAATGTGTTAGATTCTGGTAAGTTGGACTTCTTATTCTCCATAAAGAGAGCCAATAAATAATATGCTTAAGCAGAGATCCTTTATGAAATCAGATTCTGTAGGAAGATCTAAAAAATTATCAACCAAATAAGAACAAAATAAGAAATTGATAAGGATCTGGATACATGCTGGGGTCAAACTTGTCCGGATATTCAGAAGTGCCTTAGTGACACCAGACTGTATAGTGCATTGTGGAAACTGGAAAGAAATGGATTAAGAAAAAAAAAAAAAGTCTGGCAAGCCTATTATTCTGGCCATCTAGATAATTCTGTGCTGTGAAGTGTTGAACCAGGATCACCTGATATTTACAGATGGATGAATCAGGATGATGGGCATGTTTGGTGTGACATAAAAGAGACCACCACGTGATGTTGAGCAAAATACTTTAAAATTAACAAGGTAATGGTGAATAGAAGAGAATACTCTTCAAAGTTTTCTTAGATTGCTGTATGTTGATAATACAAGAAAAATAACCTATTGCAAATGTTTGTAGGTGCCTTTCACAATCTCATTGGTAAATTTGTAATTACTCTGTCCAAACCTACACACAAGCCGTGACTAAGATTCTTTTAAATTGTCCCATGAGTAATACTGAATCACTCTACATCATCTAGCTATTAGAGAAAGTGGCGGTATTCATGGGTGAGAATCTGTTTTATCTGTGTGCTGTAGAATTTCTTCAAGTCAATAAGCTGAGACAGAATTTAATCATAACCAATCATTTGAACTATCTACACGTGGCGTGAGTGCTTTAAGTAATTTTTTTTATTTCCTTATGAAGTAGTGGAGGCAATACATGCATTCAAATAAGAAGTGTGATTTGATAGTTGGGAAGTGCACTCTTCCCTTTCACTCTGCTAGCAGTGTATAACAGGATCTGAGAAAGATCCTGACACTTCTCAGAATGGGATATTAGAAGGTGACCATGGATGTTTTGAAATACTGCTTTTTATTTGTAATGTTGTGCAGCCAGCATTTATACACACATGATATTTGATGTCTCTGGTCTAGGATCAGTATCGGCTACGCTTTTGCTGCCCTAGCAGCCACTGTAAGATTTATGTGACTACCTCTGTATAGTGGGCAAAGCGTTGAAAATATTAAGGTCCTTTAAAATACAGTATGCATGCTTCTGTGATTACATGCTTCAAGACACTTGGGGAACAGCTTTAAAAAAAAAAAAAAGAAAACTGGTCACACTTTCCTAGTAATTCAAAATCATGAAAATTTATAAGCAGAGTATATTCCTTTGACGTTTCTAGCACTACTGACTCAGACCTCTTATCAGATTTAATTTATAAACTAACACTGAGGAATTAATGGAACTAATTTGTTGCTCAGATGATTCATTGTGTTGTGTATTCACTCCTGTTGAGTTTTGTATATGTATTTTTTGAAAAGTAGTAAAACAAGTCTGCATGTACTGAAGGAATTATTTATTTTCATCAAATACAGGTTCTTATGCCATGTGGTGTTCTATTTAATGAGCTATTCTTAGGCCATTTGGTTTTATAATATGCCTTTGTTTCACTGGGGGATGACTTCCATGGGATATGGAGATGTGAAATCAACCTGGCTTGCTAATGTTTATAAATCCCCTTTTTTCTCCCTCTGCCAATAGGACAGAGATCATTGTGTAATTAAAAATGAAGCCCTGGTGAAATTTTTAGCTTTTTACCTTGTTTTTACAGTATACTTTAAAAGCACCAACATGCTTCTTTATCATTCTTCTTAATACAAAAAAAATTGCAGCTATTTTAAGAAAATAAACTTGAAAATATAGACTCTCCAAGCATTGTCATCAACAAAAATCCCCTTCTCATTCATCCCAGAGGGTTAGTCCTGTTGACTGAACACTCGCTTGCCCTTTGCTCATATTCATTGTGTGCTTTTATGCATCATTAATGTATGGCGGCCACATCCTACAGCAGATACAATCTTTTCATTTCCCTGAGCTGTTCTTTGTAGCCCTCTTTGTAGGGTGTCAGGTTATCAAAGGCACATTCGAAAAAACACCCTCCCCTCCCTGATTACAGCAGCCTTTTAGATCTTTGCAAACAACTTTTAGAACATCACTGTGAAGTGAGGCGGTGCTGTAATCCCTGCTCACACACAAGGAAATAAGGTACAGAGATCACACGAAATAATTTTTGGCTGAAGAGTTTGAGGATGTCTGGCGCAGGGCATTTTTATTTAGTATTAATTTACTGAGTTTTTATATCAACAGCAGTTATAGCTATTTGTTAAATAATTTATTAAATAATGAATCAGACCTCAAGCTGTCATACCAGGTGTAGCAAAGATGCAGAAAGTGCAGGTTAGGCTGGCTGGGCTTATATTTGTGCTACGTGATTGAGCTGTCCAGGTGTGAAGCTCTGGGTGTCCAGTGTCCTCTCTCAAGTCTATAGAGGAGAAAAGCTCTGCAAGAGAGCAGGCAGTCCACCTGGCTGCCTCTGACTAGAGGGAGCCTAAGCTGACTACTCGTCTGATGTAGATCCCTGACTTGCATACCTCCAGCTACTTGAGAAGAATTTGAATCTTTGTGATTTTCTGCAGAGAGGACTCTGACCAACATCATACAGAGGTTGCACAGTGTTGTTGATGGCGTACAGCTCTCCAGATCTGGAGAGCAGAACCACCCTGAACCGTAGGGTCTGCCTGTCTTCTAAGTCTCCTGTCTGGTTCTTTACACCCTTTCTAACTTTTGGGATGGCAGAAATAAGGAGAGCCGTATGACTGAGTCTGTAGACAAGTATCAATGCTCTCAGTCTGTTCTTTATGTAATTTAATGAAGAAAAGAGTACATGATCGTGTAATTACAGATTGCAGCCTAATACGTAGATGATAAATTAATATTGCTTAAGCAAGGTTTGTTTTCTCATTTCCCGATTTTTGAATGGAGGACTTGAAACATTAGCATCCTTTTTGTGTTTTAGTATTCGAAATGTACTACATTTAAAATCCAAGTGTGTTGAAACTCTGTGGATTCTTCTTTCCTTCCCCTTGATGGATCATTTGCGGTGTTTGATTTTTTTGCGGCAGGTTTCTCTATTAGGCTTTTCATAGCATGAGAATAGATAGCACTTAGATAGCATTACTGGAGAATGACAGACTGTCCCACAGGGACACGACCATTCCAGAAGAATAGAACTGACTTTGTGATGAAGTGCTCTCCAGTCGTCATAATGCCACTCGCACCTGTTTTCTCACTGCCCACAATGTTTTTCCTTCTTTTTTCCTTAATGTAATACTCCTTGTGCATGTTCATGCCATTTATCCTGTTCTCTACTTTTTTTTTCTTTTTTTTTTTTGCAAGCTGTCATCTTATATCCCATCCTTCTCTGCTATGGTTCTTGCTCATACCCTCTTCCCACTCCCATTTTGCATTCTCCTCCTGTCTGTCTCTCTTCTTTGAATCCTACATCTTTCCTTCATTCACATTCCTCATTCTTCTGAGTTCTTGTTAGAAGGGCTTATTTATCCTCCTTCCTGCTGTCTCAAGGTGCAGTACAGAGTCTTCCTTCTGCAGTTTCAGGAAAGGAAAGTTATAGCGACTCTGAAGAAGCAGGAGTGACTGGAAAATAGTCTGTTCTATCTGTATATATCTAGCATAGAGCTTGCTTAATTCTGTGAAGACAGTGCTTGCATTGTGCCAGCAGCTCACAGGAGTTTTGAGAGGTGATGCACATGGGATCTTCAGGGGAAGGAGCTGCTTAGATCTCCGTCTCTGAGCTAAGCTTGATGTAGGTGAGGAGGAATTTTTCAAAGACTGATAACGCTATCCATCTGGAGTAAGTAGCTAAAGAAATGTGCTTGGTGGTAGAACATCACTGTCTGCTAGACAGCCCCATTCCAAAATGTAAAGGCCTTGGAATTTCCCATGATTTGGTAAGACAGAGGAAGAGAGCTTTTTTTAAAATGAATCTTTCTAAAACTCGCAACCTCGGTTTGCCCACAGAGCACGGTGCTCCGTAGATGAGTACTGATGAAAAAGTATTACCGTATTTTAGTTCTAGTGCCTGTTGTTGCAATGCTAATTTTGTCATCCAGATTGCAGTTTATGCAGTTTCTGTTGTGTGCTGCACATTTGCAGAGTTGATAGAATAAGGAGAAGAACTACTTTTGTGTTTGTGTGGCTAGGCTGATGGTTCCTTTCAGACTCTGCATAAACAAAACCTTAAAACATGTTGTCCACCTGCCATTGCATTATTTAGTGCTAATAAACGGCCTCGCGCACACAGATGTTTTTCCAGTGTGGTATTGACTTTTTACAAATGTCTATGAACCTTTTGGCTGGGTTATTATTTTCCACTTCTCTCATCATTATTTGTCATAGGAACATGTCTAGTCTGTTTTGAGATTTGCGTAAAAAGTAAAACTTAAATTTACTCTCTCTCTCTCGACTGGGCTGTTTCTCATATTATTTAAACAACTTCCTACTTTCATCACGAAAAAGCTTAGATTTAAAGATCTGCGATAAAAACAGA
Organism: Anseranas semipalmata; assembly: GCA_013399115.1. Taxonomy (NCBI): domain Eukaryota; kingdom Metazoa; phylum Chordata; class Aves; order Anseriformes; family Anseranatidae; genus Anseranas; species Anseranas semipalmata. The sequence continues at coordinate 630,049 of VXAA01003127.1, forward strand.
ATAGTCCCAGATAGCATCAGCCTGAGAACAAAAGGAAACACCATTGTGCTCTAGTGTATTGTACCTATGTGAATGCAGCTCTGGTCTCCCAGCCTCAGAAAGGATGCAGTAGCATTAAGTAAGGGATGGAACAGATTCTGCCCACAGAAAAGATTAAAACAAAACTCTGCAGCTTGAAAAGGAGGTGTTGTGGGAGGGTTTTGGTAATGTTGGGAATGATAAGGAGAGGGGGAGAGAGCATAAATGAAAAACATCATGCTCTTGCATAAGTCCAGAGTAATCTTGCATCCTGGGGAAGGAACAACTTCAGTGTGAAGAGACTTTAAATAAAAAAGAGTTCTACAGTTTAGAAAAGGAATTACTGAGGGGGAATAGAGTGAAGTATATAAAATCATGAATGTCATAGAGAAGGTGAATAAGGAATAATTGTTTGCTGTTTCTTATAGCACAAGAGTAAGGGGATATCCAGTGAAATGATCAAGCCATAGCTTTAAGACAAATGAAGGGAAGTACTTTTTCATGATGTGCATAATTAAATTGCAGGATTCATTGCTGCAGAGTGTTGTGGAGGCTTAAAGTCTGAATGGGTTCAAAAGCAATTAGACAAATTCATGACAGATACTTCCATCTAGGGCTATTAAGCACAATGATGGGAATTGGGAATCCCTAAACCACAATTTACGGGAAGATGAAAGGTTGCTGGAGGGTTGGGCAGAGGGAAAGAAGCGATGCTGTATGAAATAGGATGGCATATTCTTTTCCTAAGCATCCAGTGCCAATCCCTGCTGGAGCGGAGATGCCTGTAGATTGGTCCCAGTCTTTTTTAAAGAAAAAAAATCTGGTAAGAGCTGTTTTAAGGAAAGCCACTCTCACTGTGGGCCAGCACAATGCATTAAATGGCCTTTGAGGTCACTTCCCTACCCTATTTAGTTTACATCCGTGCATCTGTACTAAGGCAAAGCTGCTGAAGGAACTCACCATCCTTAATTTAGAGAAAGTTATTAGCAGCTTCGTTCCAAACTGCTGAGGAAGAAACAGATTTCTGATCTTTTTGTTCTCTGATGCTTTGATTTCTGGATGTCTGGATTTATGGGGCTCAGCTTCAGGATATGAGGAGTGTTTTGCCCGGGAATGGCCTGATGTTAAGAGTGGTATTCTCAGGGGGAAGGTCAGTTATCAGTCCAAACTGATCATTGAAGCCAGGTGTCCGCACTACCACAAGTGGTACCCCCTGCCAAACCTGATTTGTTACGCTTCTTCACAGAATCACAGGATGGCTGAGGTTGGAAGGGACCTCTGGAGGCCATCTGGTCCAAGCCCCTGGATGCCCCATCCCTGGAGCTGTTCAAGGCCAGGCTGGATGGGGCCCTGGCCAACCTGATCTAGTGGGTGGCATCCCTGCCTACGGCAGGGGGGTTGGAACCAGATGGTCTTTAAGGTCCCTTCCAACCCAAGCTGTTCTATGATTCAAGCAGGGCCACCCAGAGCCGCTTGCTCAGGCCCATGTCCAGGCGGCTTTTGAAGATCTCCAAGGAGGAGACTCCACAGCCTCTCTGGGCAACCTGTGCCAGCACTCCATCACTCGCACAGTGAAGAAGTGCTGCCTGATGCCCAGAGGGGTTGTGGTTTAACCCAGCAGACAGCTCAGTACCACACAGCCACTCACTAACTCCACCCTAGTGGGATGGGGGAGAGGATTGAAAAAGGTAAAAGTGAGAACTCATTGGCTGAGATAAGGACAGTTTAATAAGAAAGAAAGAAGAAGAAAAACAAGTGATGCACAATGCAATTGCTCCACAGCAGCCAAACGATGCCTGGATAATCCCCAAGCAGGAGCAGCCCTCCCCGGCCAACTCCCCCAGCTTTATTGCTGAGCATGACACCACATGGTACAGGATGTCCCTTTGGCCAGCCTGTGCCAGCTGTCCTGGCTGTGTCTCTCAGCCTCTCCTCATAGGAGAGATGCTCCAGTCCCTTTGTCATTTTCGTGGATGTTCATTGGACTCTCTCCAGTGTGTCCAGGTCTCTCTTGTACTGGGAGGCCGGAACCGGACCCAGTACCCCACATGTGGCCTCACCAGTGATGAGTAGGTGGAGTTCACGTTGTGTTTTGGGGGCTATGACCGTAACCGAGCTCAAGGTGGATTAAGCAGCCAGCTTTCAAAATACATATGACCATGTCTGGGTAAGAGTTGAAGCATTTCATCAGGGCAGTTACCTTTCTTTTTATATCAGGTGCCTGTGGCGTAGGCTTTAGGATGCATGTGCATTGCTGTTTGATACTTAGGTGCTGTCAAACTCTTACACAATCTGAATTTCGCTTGATATTCTGAGGCTGTCATTTCAGGAGCATATGCATGCTCACCAGTAACCTACAGGATATGCAAAAGTCCTTTATTTCATTTACCATATAAAATTACCTGCACATTTACAGACATCAGTTACCAGAAGAGCCAGATTGGAAAACAAAAGCAAAATTTTGGGGTATAAGGCTAATTGCTTTTCTTTGCCAAAATAAGAATTTGAGGAATAATACTGTCTTTTCTCCTGTAAAAGATGCATGAGCATTTACCCATGTACAATGTGATCGTGTAAGCTACTTCTGTGATGCAGCAGTGGATGATGATTCATTGTACTGGATTAATTAATGCTTCGCCACCTTCAAATAGAATAGATGCCATTCAGAGAGGAACATTTAGACTAAATGCACCTGAGAAGTGAATTGCATACTTGTAATTATTTTTAGTTCTTAAAGTATCTGAAAGGATTTTTGACATTTTGAAATGTTGTGAAAGTCCAGCATTTTATCTAATACTTTTTATTGAGAATTCCCATTGACATTTTTCCCTGTAGGTTTTTGTATTTTTTTAGCATTCATCAAGTGATGAAAAATGCTTAATATTTCAGGGAAAAAGAAAAGAAAGTCTGTGGTTCACATGTGACAACTTGGACGCCGTCAGAAATTGTGGTCTAAAATAGTCTCATATGGAGACAATGTTTATATTACTTTTACATTTTGATTATCAGCTTTTAGAGTTATATAGTGGGAACCATAAAGCCAAACTGCAATATGAAAATGTAAACAGAAAACAGCTCGGTCAGACTAACTATTTAACACCTAGGTGTGGTATTGCAGTCACACAGAGTATAGGTTCTCATGGCTAATGCTGTTTGTGTAGTCTCTCAAGATTTTGAAGTGGAACGTGACGATACCACAGAACTAATCTGAGTAGCCTGGCTTCACCAAATTCTGTGGCTCCCAAAAAGCCTGGATTTTCTGTTGTTGTTGTTGTTGTTGTTGTTGTTTTTTAAAGTCTCAAGTGTTACTGTGAATGTAAATGCCGTTCAAGCAAGGAAACATAATTAGCATTTTGTTTGCACAGGAAAAATTGAAAATGAATTGGTGACATCCATGGTATATTTCTTCTCCTTCCCTGCATGTTTCCTGTGTTAAGAAGACTATCATTATCTCTCTGATAGGAGTTTTGAGGCTGGTCATACTGTTAATGTCCTATCCTTTTGGATTACTGTTTGCAGAATGATGAACCATTGGTACAGAATCAAGGAATACCAAATATATTTGTAATTCTTAGCATGACAACTCTGAATGTAATACGTAATAAACACTTAAGACTCTGTACCAAAAGATCAACTACAATAAGACAGGAGGAAAAACTCAATATATAGAGAATACTTCTACTATTACTTGACTTGCACCAATTCTTGTCTCTAGGTTCCTTGCTTCCAGAGAAAAATATCTTTTGAGCATTTATAAAACAATGTTCTAGCTCCATAATGTTTTATACGAGACATGATTGTTTATTACTTTTTGTAATATAAGAAATAAGAGTTATTAAACCAGCAAGTGGCAGGTTCAACAAACATACAAGGATACTTTTTCCCATGGCTTAATGAAATGGTGAAATTTTTTATCACAGGATACTTCTGTGTGCTAAAAGCCTTCATGGGTTTAAAAAAAAAACACAAGTTGGTGGAAGAAAAATCTGCTGAGGGTTATTAAACAGAAAGATACCATCTCTGGCTCAGGAAACTCCTGAGCCGAAATCGCCACTGAAATTGGAAGGATATGCTAAGGAAAAAGTACTACAAGTTTGGGCTACTTTTATAATCTCTTTTAGATCTCTACTACTGGACACTGTCAGAAACGGGATAGCAAATTAAAAACATTCAGTCTTGCACAGCATCTTCCCTGGGTTGAGTAATAGATGCATTACATTTCAGAAAGAAAAGGGTTAGCCAACATTATGGTTCTTAATTATTGATTTACTTGAATTTTTCATATCAATTTACTGATTTATTTTTCCATATCAGAAAGTTGCAAGTGGAACATTCCCAGCATAGAGTCATTGCTTCTGTCTCACATACTTGCTCCAAAAGTTTCATCACTGCTATTTCAGTTTCCTTTTATTTATTTCAAATAGAGAGCTTAAAGAGAGAACAGCAAAATTTCACCTTGCTCTAAGGACATTTCTAATTTGTTCTTTGCTACCTTTATCAATTTCTCTATGACATTCAGGTCTGCTGGGTGCTCTAAAAATATGCCCTTTCTTGAATTCAAGAAGTTCATGAACTCTCCACCATGGGGTTCAGTAGCATCTTTTTATGTTGAGTAAAGGGTTTCTCTTTCATTCCCAGGTATCCTGCCAAGCTTGCAATAAGAGTTGTCCCTTCTTCCGTACAAGCATTGGCTTTTAATAACAACCTAATTTTAAGCTGATTTTGTTCTTCTCTTGAAACAGCTAACAGCTCAATCCAAGCAAGGCTGATAGATTTGAAGTGGGACCTGGGTGGAATTTAAGTGTCAGAGTCTAACTGTGTCATCCTAACCTTTGCCAAATTTCCATCATGCCCCAAATACATAAGCACTTTAAGTTAATTTAGCTCTGGTTAAATTCCTTTGGTGCCTGAAAGTCTGCTTGTGCACACTGCTAGCAGTGCTAACAGTCTTAGCAGAGAGGTCTGTACATCATAGATACGAATATTTTCAAGTCTACTCCTATCTGAAGAACCCTTCAAGTGTGTACAGATCGCCCTGTATATATGTGACAGAATGAATGATGTACATAATATGTTGACCATGACTGTTACTGAGAAGCAGAGATGGAAATGTCTGAGCATGGTAGTCTTTCTCAGAAGTATGGTGCTTAGGATTCTTAAAGCGAGAAGAAGCGGTTGTGCGTTCCCATTTCCTGATCCAGACCTGTTCATACTCTTCCCCAGTGAGGTGGTCATTGGATTAAAAAGTAAGCAGGACCAGCTCAGAGCAGGAACTCCCTTCATTTTTTCCTTCTCTGAGAGTACCTGATCTGCCAAGCCCTGCTCCCTGGTCTCATCCCCTCTCTTTTTTAAGTCTTGCATACCTTTCTACATTAGAAGCACAAGACATGTCGTTCTTTCCCTGTCGCTGTGCAACAAAATAATTTTCCTTAAGATCTATGATTTTGATGTCCTCCTGCAGATACAGCAGTGTACCTTCTCAGCCTAAAAACAAACCTCAATATATATATTGCTCTATTCCCCGCAGTGAGCAGGAAGAACTGTTGCGTTTTTTGGGTTAACTTAGATTAATTCCTAGCCAAATCATAGTACTAAATTATTGTTAGGGCTTGTATTAGTTGTAAATACTGGTCTAGGTGTATTTGTTTCTAATTGCTGCTTTTCTCTACTCTTACTTTGCTAGGGACCTACTCTGCAGTTGATGGAATATTGATGTGGAACAAGAGTCGCATAAAATGCTTTCTGAGCTTGGAGGAACTTTGTCTTCTGTTCTCTATCATAGATTTCCAGCTAATACTTCCTTTGCCTTGTATATCTTCTTACCTGATAAGTGGAAAACATCTCAATCACACAGGTCTTACATGAGTTCATGATCTTCAGTCTCCTTTCTTAAAGAGCATTTCCATAGTTTACCATTTCTGTCTTAAAGCTTCATCTAACTTAAGCAATCACTTTGGGTAAAACAAAGCCCGTTTCCTTTGTATATAGTTGAAGGAGCAGTCCTGCAGGACTGCAGTACTTCTGGAACCACACGTTATTCCAATGCTTGGTGAGGAGAAGGAGGCCTGCAGAGCACTGAAGTATTAATGAATAATAAGGCTAAAATAGTGTGTTTCATTTCTTCTAAACTGCTGTACTTTATGACTCATTCTGAGAAGTCCCATCTATATACCCTTCTGAGATGCATAATAGAAATGCGTCATTTTTACAGGTAAATTTATCCTAAAATATATATTTCTAGATTTATCTAATAACACAAAAACAGCTTTTCAACAAGGAACACACGTGCCAAAAATCATTTGCCAGTTACTGTGTTTGGAACTAAACAATTCAATATTGAAAGTTATTAAATAGTCAATAGTCTTTGCCAAGATAAGTGGTAATTCTATTAAATAGTTAATGTGAACAAAATCGTTCAATTTGAACATTTGTGGTACAGTTATTTTAAAGAATTGTACTGAAATCTCGAGAACATTTTACCTTATTTCTATTTCTGTACTATCTTAGTGCTTGTTTCTAATAAAATAGCTTGCAACTCTAAACTTTGCCAAATTTAGAGGTGATGTATAAAACAGTTCATGTTTCATACAGATAATCTAGGTTTGAAAACAAAAACAAACAGCTTGTAAGGCTGTTCAACACCATAAATTCACTTTTAGAAACTTAAGGTAAACTTGCATCTAAACCACTTTGGCTCTTCCTTTGGACAGTACAATTTCTACATCTTATTTAATTTTGAGATTTTTCTTTTTGAAACCTTGTGAATTCTGGAAAACTTGTTTCCCACCTTCTTATAAATACAGTGATAATGATGAGGTACAAAAAAAAGACCAGCACACGAAATGCTCTGTAAACTTCGAATCTCGGGAGGGAGGTCTGTGGATGGAGCATATATGTTGTGAGGATGTGTCACAGCTCCTGCTGCAATGGAACTACTGAATATGCTCGTGGAGTGCATGGAGACAGAATCGCGAGTCAAACACAGCAGTAGTTATTAGGCAGATGGGTAAACAGCATTATCTTGGTCGATTGGAGCAAATTTCCTGTAGTATTGCAATTTAGCTAGGATTTTTTAGATATCAAGGTTATTTCAGAACTAAAAACTCAGACTAATTTGACTTTACATAATTTATCTACTAGGCCCTGTGTTCTTCAGGATGACATCTGCTTTAACCAAGGTGAATATGAAAGGCATTCTTCTTTGAACCGTTGAATAAAATTTAATTGCAATGAAGCCTTCTTTTACATACACTTAAGAATCTGCTTGGGTAATATATTATTCAAACCCACCAGGCAAGGTTTGTACTGTATCTCTGAGAAGCTGGCTTACACTGCGATTCCTGTCCATGGTGGTGGACGGTGTAATGGAATTGCTTCTTAATTACAGAGTTGTCCTTGATAGCAGCGAGAAAAAATTGGATTGGACAGTATTGATTCCAAGCACTTCTGTTCCTCTTTGGGGACGTTCCCAACCAGCAGAACATTCCCTGACAGTCAGATAGAACAGCTTAAGTTCACCCCATGCTTAGTTTAATCAATAGGAGCCTATTTACATTGCAGAACGTTGGCCATGTTAATTTAGCCCTGGAAATATCATCATTATGTGCCTCTGAGGTAGAATAGAAAATGCATTTTTGTTAAATATGTACAAGTCTATCCAAGTTGCTTGAATTTTCCCTCATTACCTTTTAAAAAGAGTTTAGTTCTCTCATAATATTAATTTTGACAAGTTTTATCCATATTTCATTAGCTGCATAATAATGATTCTCTCTTTGTAAACATTTCATTTGAAACACATTCATTTGCAGCAAGAGCTATGTGACATCCCTCCTCTGTCCAAAGGAAAACTGAAAACAGAGCCATTGTGGGGTACAGTTTAATTTGGAAGGCCTTAGATGCAAAAGTTTTCCTTCAGAATTTTTACCACCATAACTCACAGATTCTGTCCCCTAGATAAAAGAGTAATAGTGTAACTTCTTAGAGAGAAAGTGGGATAAAATTAGGCTAATTGATTTGCCCAGTTCAACTCAGTCACGTGATCCAAAAGTAAGGCTCAACAATGTATAGAACCGAAGTGCTTTGCATAGGTAGTCAGTCAGTCTAATTATAAAAGGCTGTCATCTGTGTGATATGTTTTCTCATAATCCGAAGCCAATGATTAAAATTCAGAACAAATAATAATGCAATTAAAAAAAAAAAAGTCAAGCTAAATACAAACAGATAAAGATTCACCTATAGGTACATCTGATGTTCCAGTTGCAGTGCCCAATTTTGCCTTTCAGGTTCTTTGTTTGCTCTCAGCATTTTCTCAGCTGTGAACTTTTTTCCTTGCTACAGTAAAACCGTGTTACAGAAACCACAATGTTTGGAGATTGCATTTTTGGGATTTGAAATCCCTGATCATATTACTATTACTTTTACGTATTCTGTGGCAACCAGTCAATTAACAAAACAAAGAGGGACTACAGTGGAAGTTGATGAAATGAACGTAGAATTTAGGCAGAATATGGAAGCAGATAATACAAGACTGCAACACAATTCAATCCCTTAGATGTGGGAAAAACAGCTAGCTAATAACAATCTTAACTATAACCATAAAAATAACTGTAACCTTACAGTTTTCTTATGAGAAACAAGAAAAACATGGAAGAAGGATGTCTGTGGCTAGATCTCTGCTGAGCAGAGATGGTTGTATTTCACTATTCCGAAGCATAAGTAAAACTTGTTCTCCACAGTGTTGCTGTAGGGACTGGTGGAGCTCCTTGGGCAAGTGGCATAGATCAGTGTCAAGAAGAAAGCGAGGGTTAATTTGGTTGCAGCACAGATCACGTAATGTGTATGAAGATGTAGAACAAGTCTGCGTTTATGAGACTTCCTTAAATAACTAAATAGAATGGTAGATTAGATTTGTTTTCTTTTTTTCTTTAAAAAAAAAAAAAAAAGGAAAGAAAAATGCTCCTTCTGTTATAGTCTTCATCCCCATTTTTTTTTCTAACCAAATTGAGCCTTTGTAGAGCAACTGGCCATGAAGTTTATAAGTAATTTCAAAATACATACAAAAAATACACCTTGCATACCAGTAAGAGTTGTTAAAGAAAGGATAATTGAGTAGAGTCATATTGTAATCATCCTTCATTTTTTGACCATTTAATTTCACATTATGCATGAAATGAGAGTGAACCAATTTATTTCCTTGTGTGATCCATTTCAGCTATTCTTTTTATTTTTTATTTTTTACTATGGAAATTAAATTAATGCTTCTTTCAGCTCTGGTCTGCAAGTTCCGTGTTACATCTGAGTTATGCTACATCCAGTAGTGTCGTATTTAATAATAACAAAACCTTGCAATTACAGAAAACTGATGTAATTTAAATAGTGTGATTTTAAATTAGCTTTATCTGGCCAAAAGACTTGCTTTTCCAGTTACAAGATGTATAAATGAGAGAAAAATACTGTATTTTGAATGCGCTTTATATCTAATTTTTGTAATGCAGTTTGGCATTGCAAACATAAATGAACATTAACCAGAAATTTGGACTTTGAATAACATTGCATGCTTTAATTAAGCTTTTGGTTAAATGTGTTTACATTTCTTTTCCATTGATCCTAGCAACTTTTTACCCTTTTAATTCTGCTTTTTAAAAAATAATGAGATGCTTCTCTTTAAAATACTCATGTGTACTTACAATTTGATTTTAATTGATTTTTTTTTTTTTTTAAAATCTGGTAGTGAATACATTAGCAATCTACAGTCTCTAATGATATTTTCAGGCACTCTAGTCAAAAATAAATGTCCAAATTTCAGGTTCCCAGGGATTGTTCAAACATCTAATATTTTGCTCTTGGACAAGCACAGTATTGAAAACCCAACTATTCCATTTTTGTCTGACAGTAAGCTGCTGTTTCTCTGAAAATTTTGCTGCATCAGTGCATGCAGAACATTCCTCCATTTCTTGCTCTGTAAATGTGCAAAGTTTAGTTACAGCTGCTTTGACAAGTTTTCTGCAGTGGTTCCTGGTACTGTAACAGGTAAAATCCAAATGTCAGTTTTACATTTGTTCTAAATAACTTTTTGTAATCAAGTCTTAGGGTTCACATTTTTAGTTAAAATATTATTTTAAATTTTTCTCTTAATCCTATTTTTCTGTTTCCTCCAAAGGCAGAATGAAATTCTGGATGATAGAGAAGAATCAGCTCTTTCTATTCTGTCTTAAAAATAAATACCAAACCAATAAAGCGAAGGGAGGAAGAAGTGTTCTTCTCAGAAAACTGTTTACATAAAATACCGTAGTCAGAAAGTGATAAAGAATAACTATTTTTTTTAGCAGCTGCAGAACATCAGAATATAGTCTTCAATTCCCTTACATGTTTTGTAATGCAGATTCCCTTTAAAGTAGTCCTGCCAATGTACCTTAAATATATTTTAGAATTATTTTACCATGAAATTAGTTTTTCTCCATCATTGGCTTAGTTGAATCCTTCTTTTTGATCTATGCTGGGACATTAGAAGTGAAGCCATGGCTGCACATACTATTTTAGTAGGTTTCTATCAAAGTGTGTTCTGCAGTAGACCATACCCATTCACAGCATGGCTACTGTGTAACCTGCTTCTCCAGCTCTCACCACCAGTCCTACTGAATTCCCACTCTTTATACTTCTGCCATCAGAATGTATTTACATATTTATTAACCGGAGGAAGAGCAGAGAAGAGAATTGCCATCTTGAGAAGAAGTGCAGAAGGCTCTTCAGGATGTCCTCTTGCCCTGCTGATACCCGCCCAGCCCAATTTAAACTCCAGTCTCCAGAGTTTCTTGCCCTAGTAAACAACCTGCAAAGTATTGCCTTCCTTTTAACCTTATGCATTAGAAAATGGAGGCTGATTTTTTGGGTGTGGGTTAAATGAAGCACTTAGAGGAAATAAATTGTTCTGGATAGACAATTTTGGCTTACTAATATTTCAGTACCCCTGCCCCATTAATGGCTTTTTTCAATTTTCATTTGCAGGTAGTCTATTTTCTACTCTTTGTTATTATTTTACTTTTAAAGTGTTATAATAGCTGTAGGGCAAATTGTTTATTGTTTTTGATTTACACAGCCAGTTAAAGAACTTCTGTACTAAAAATCAAAAGGCACTTTATTACTTTTATGAAGAGATTGAGGTAGCATTGGAGCAGTTGAGCCTTACATTAGGGGAATTTTTTTCATAAATCTTCACAGTATTTACTTGCCATTTTATCTCTGGATATTCTGTGAGGCTTTTAGGTTGATTTTTTTTTTTTTAAACAATAGTTTCTTGCCTATCACAAGCAAGAAGTTAGGCAAATCAGTAAAAAATTTGGTAGCAAGATTTCAGAATTTTGAGCACTACCCCATTGCAGTTTTTGCAACTTGTCTTTCTCTGATGTGAAATGCAAGTGACTTTTTATTTTTTCAAGTAAAATCGTTATGAGTGTAAGGCTGCCCTCATCTAGGTTTTGTGACAACAAGGAACTCAGCGCATAAAGAGAATAAGGATAATTTTTTAAAGGTAGTCCACAGCAGAATCTGATCCACACATGTAAGAGCCTAGTATTTGTTACATTCTCACATATGCCTACCAATGCCTGTGTGAGTATAATCAATTAACATACATGAGGGCCAGGTTTCCCATGAGTAGTATTTTAAGAACAGAAAAAGAAATCTTATATATTTTTTAATGAGGTTATATTAAATCTATTGCAGTGGGTAACATCTGGCAGCACATACAAAAATCACCGAGGCTCATGCAAGCCTACTGTGTTCTGGTTGTCTGCACTTCCACCCACAGTAGCCAGCAGAGGGACTAAACACATTCAGCATCTGTTGGGAAGAATAACCTTGGTTCAGAAACGCATAAAGATTGGTTGTCTTAAGTGTTTGTAACTAAAGATTATTTCTCCAAGCAGCTCTAGGCAGCAAACTAGTGGTTAATAACCAGGTATTGCTGTTTTGTGCTGGATGAAGAATGGGAAATGGATTAGAGAGTGGTGCTAACTTGTCTTTTTCTTATCTGTTCTTGGAACAGGAATGTAAATCGAGATCAAAAACAGGAGAACCATTGTTGTTAATGTCTCCTTATTAATAAAAATGCTGTTAATGGCAAACAGATACAGGCTTTAGACATCTAGTTTTCACCTGAGTTCAGGCGTCTAACTTCAGCAGGATCTACTGGTTACCATTGCCTGCGTTGTGAGTACAGGCATTTGCTATTTCACCAGGGCTCCAGCCAGAGACACTCACACAGTGTCCCCATGGCTCCTTTCCAGGTGCTCACTTGCGTTTCATTACCGGGAAAGCTAGGCCATGTGCAGCAGACTAGGCCTCTCTCATGATCCAGTGTACCGCTGGGCTGTCACCTGGCACGTTGATGCAGGCATTTAGAAATGCAGAGGGCGCGTGTCAGAGGTGTAATCTTCTTCCCTAAATTTGGCAGACTACGTCTTCACCCAAATTTAAAGATACATATATTTGCACCCTACAGTTGTCTAACCCTTTAATACTTAGGACAGCATAAATACTGCGTGACTTAATACTTCAATAATTTGTAAAATAGGTTTCCATTTTAACACAGCCTGCTAGTGGCAATGCATTTGGGTTTTGTCCAACAACGAAAATGTGATGTGATGCATGAACGTACCATTTTTTAAAATGCTCACTGATATTTTTAGAACATCTGCACTTGGATCCAGCTGCACCAGCAGCCGGATGGGTACCAGCCAGTTGCTGTTTGTCAAGCACTCCTCTCTAGACACCTCTTCATGTTGCACATCTTCATACCCCAGTGGTAAGCATGGGAATGGCAAAAAATGACTGTGTTTGGTGTTCAGTTTCTCAGACTGTGACTTTGCAAGTCAGTCTGCTCAAGGGGACGTGGAAGATCGTGAAGTCTCTTTTGAAGACATCAGCTGTCTGCTACAGTGAGTTGGCTTGCAAGTTTGGGGCCTTGACTGCTCTGCTGAAATCACGTAGTATCCAGCTTGTGAATCCAGGAACAGCAAGTATGCATTCATTTTTCTGGGGCTTTGATTTGTGGTTTGGACAAATAAATCAATCCTGCACATAAATCAGCTCTCTGCTTCCTGAGTTAATTTTTCACTCAGTCCAAATGAATCATCTTTCCTAGCCTGCTCAGGCCAGATTATTTTCATTGCTGTTCTGCAGTTCTCTGCTTTCATTTTACCATTTGCACTGGCTGCTCTGCAGGGCTAGCACGCCCAGACCCAAGACGTCTGGGCTTTCTGTTTTAGACTTCAGTTTTTTCCCACCTGTCCTGTGAAAAAACACAGATGCAGAAGCTGCTCTGCTTCCTCTTGAAAACTCAGAGGTTTCTGGAGTTTCATGGCCCTTGCTTTTCCTCCCTCTTCTCCTCCCGTCAAAGGGGCAGCTGCAAGTGGATCACATAAAAGCCCAGGAATACATGGGCTCTTCCACTGTCTTACAGCAAAGGGAAAAAACGTGAAATGGTTGTCTTTCCATGGGAGGAACAGTGACTGAGGGGTGTACGCAGTGCCACAATCCGGAGTTATTGACCTGGACCTACCATTATTCAAATGGTAAGCTGGGCAGGATTTGAGATGTTTTAGTCCTTCTTTGGGCGGTCCTGGGAGTTTTTCCTGCTGAGCCCTGGTGCCTCGCCCAGCAGGACAAATTTTGTTCCAGGATCTGGGGGTCTGACGGCATGGCCCTAAGGACAGCAGGGCTATTATCTGTCTTCTCTCTAATGTATTTTGTTTCTTGTACATGTTTACTACCTTCTTTGCCGCATCTTTCTGTGTGTCACCTGCTGATGTGTATCGCAGGCAGAGAGCCAGCTTAAACTGCTTACAAGGAAAACAAAGCATCTACAAATGCTTGAAATAATTTGTGTACCCTTCTTAGCTTCACTGGATAACATGAGGAGTAAGAATAGTAAACTATTAGCATATATTTGATCCTGTCTGAATAAATCTACTGGGAGGGGAGAAGGAAAAATAAGGTATCCTTGACATCAGTATCAGACTCAGGTACTATCTTTCAAATGACTCATAGGGCACCATGAATTTGGGTGCGATACTTTCATAGTTAGGAAAGCATATACTGCAATGTCTAACCCGGTTGTGACTTTATTAGAAAACACAGTGTTGCAAGTCACGTCTCCCGTGCGGAGATGTCAGGAAGCCTGCCGGGGGTGTGTGAAATCAGCCCCGGTACAGCAGCAGGCCTGTGCTCCGGGAGTAGGACCGACGCCTCAGAAGAGGATTGCACCTGGGAAGAATTACAGCTGTGTGTAACAGTAATGTATGAGTAATAAATCAGCTGAGTAAACTTATGCTGGGGAGGGTTAACGCTACTTGAGCTAACAAGTATTTGTTATTTGTTTTGAAGGTTTATTTTCTGCTTGTTGTAAACTATGCAAGCTCACTTATATAAGCTAACACGTGTAAGGGAGGACATTTATTCAACTTAATACTTATCTGAAATATTGTTATATGATTAAAAGTTTTGAGTGACTGAATGCAAAGCGGAATTCATAAATTCATGTGCTGGGGTTGAGAGGAGGAATTATCCTGACTTTATATATGTAGCAGTGAGCTGTGAACTTTTTATTTCCATTGAAGGAAGAGATCTTGGAATTCTAACAGGTAGCTCCATAACAGCGTTACCTCTGTGCTCAACAGTAGTCAAAGATGGAGAGTATTGGGGGTGGTTTTGTGGAGAATAAAGAACAAAATGTCTAGCACTTCAGAAATCCATGACTTGACTGCATCTGGGGTGCAACATATGTTTCTGTCCCCCCAGCTTGAAAAGGGTGTAATAGGACTGGAGAAGGTACCATAAGAGTCATAAAGACAAAGAAAGATATGGAAGAGCTTCTGCGCAGGTAATGATTAAATAAACTGGGACTAAACATCTTTGGAAGGGGATGACTGAGCAATGGATGTAAGAAGGTCTGTAAATGCACAAATGACGTGGAAAAGTTGAACAGTGAGTGTTCTCATACAGGATCTTTGTCTCCTACTGGATCTCAGAGACATCAAATGAAGCTAACAGATGGCAGGTTCAGAACAAAGGGAGATGCTTCGTGTGTTTTGTGATCAAGGATATTGTGTGTTGCACACACTTGCATGGGGTCAGAAAACAAAGTGAAATTGAGCAAAATGGAATAAAGCAATACCACAAAACAAAGAAGAATCTCTATCAAAGTACAGAGGTACCATGCCTGTGACTCAGGACGCTGTTGGTCTCCATATAGCTGGGAGCTGGGAGCATATCCCTGGAATGTGTCTCTGTTTTGTTCTTTTGCTGAAGATCCTGAGCTAAGAGACTCTTTGGTCTGACTTAGGACGAGTGCTGCTCCATTTCTTTTGTGTGCTTTCCTTGCTGTGTGGGGGAAGCTAGAGTTAAAAAGAGGTGTGCATTTAGGTTTGTTCAGTTGTAACAGATATCTGAGCAGATCATTCTAATACACCAACCCACCAAGGATTCTTGGCCAGAGCCTTGTCATCTCCTGCTTGTCTTCTGTTCTGGTCCTTCAGATCAGAAATGAGTCTAAGCTTCCTTTTTTTTGTCCTCAATGATGTGGTATAAGAGGTTGCAGAGTATATTAGACTTGTATTTTTCTTATTGTCCATGGATTTTATGTTCTCAAAACCCTGTGCAGGCCTAAATAACATAGCTACAGAAATAAGTACTAACTGAGGGAGGATGGGGGCAGATGAGCTTTTTGTCACATAACCTAACAAAAGAGGAAAAAAAAAACCTGCAAGAATGAGGGAGGGAAAAAGTCTGTTGAGATCTGAAATAAGATGGAAAGTGATTAAAGCAGAGGAGGAAAGGGAAGTCTGATTAAAGATAAGGAATTCTGATGATGTGACCTTTCATGCCTGCTGCATCTTTGATGGCCAATGCAAAGTGAAGGGAAGGATTGATTTAAAGGGGGACACAATGTGAGATTGGTTGCCACACATCAGTAAAGGAGTTTAAAAAAAAAAAGGAGAATGCAATTTTGAATCGTATGTTAGAACAAAGGAGGAAAGAACACAAATGTGTGACACTGGTGCTCATGTGTGTTTAGGGGAGGCAGAGCATGCTGTGCACAGCAGAACTGGAGAGGTGTGACGTGGCTGCATGTGGACTATTTCACTGCAGCTGAAGATGCAGCAGGGGATTGTACAGGGAGTACTACAGAGAAAGTAGTGAAATAGGGGCAATTTGCTGTCCATCCTGTAGGTTTTGGAGTCCGAAGCTGTAACTCAGCACTAGAGTGTTCGGTTCCCAAACACAAGTTCAGTTCCCAAATAGGACAGTAGATTTGCCCTCTCTGGCTTGGCTGAGAAGCTGTGCCTCTGGCTTCTTAACCATCGTATTGGCCACTCCTGATGGACAGCAACTGCTGCAGGATTTGCAGAGGAAGGGATGGAGGGCTCTACAGCTGAGTGAAAGCCACAGCGTTTGCTGTCATACCTTTTAGCTCTCACACCTTTTAGCTCTCACACGTACAAGCAGATGGCCTGGGAGATCTCTCTTCTCACAGGGCCATCATTCTGTGCTGGAACAACGAACTGCTGCTGGAGGTGACAATTTCATGCAGCCATGGCATCCCTATCATTTCTGTCCCCATGCTCCTCTGGGTGACCTGCAGGATCCCGGTGGGTGCTGGCTGGGTGTTAGCCTGATCGAATGGCAGAAGCAGCCAGCACTGCAGGAGAAGAACATACATGGCAGATAGGTTGCTTGTAGGACGGGCACCTTCACGAACAGAAAAGTTGGCTTTTCTGCTATGGAAATGATGTCACCTGGACTTGGCTGAGGTAGAGGCAGAGATGGGCAGCAGTCTATCTGGCTGTGGGGCTTCCTTTGGGAGTGGTTGCTATCTGTTATGTAGTATGACTTGGCTTATGGGAGGTGAATGAAGACCAGTAATTTGGTGAGTCCTTCATTTGCAAGGCATGGCAGGGAGGGAAAGAGCAGCAGAGATTTGGGAGGCTCTTCTGCAATGATTAATGCATGCTTCTCAATGGCCTTCAACACTTAATTTAGGGTCCTGCCTAAACAGAGTCCCCTACAGACTGGATCTTGAGGCTAAGAAGTCACCTAATTAATTGAATGAGGTATTTACATTTGAGATAAGGGGTGGCATTTCAAACATGCTGTTGGCTGCACTAAACATGGCACTTTCCTGCTCAGCCCATGAGCTCTTCATTGCCAGTTGCCCCTCTGAAGCACCCCACTCCTTTTTGACACTAAAGGTGGGCTAGGATCTAAACCTGTTTCTACTGTCTCTGAAGATGAAGGTAGACCAGGGCGCAGAATGTGTGCAACCAACATTTTCCATTGTGGTATGGGTTGTGGGTAGAGAAGGGTGCTGAAAACCCAGTGTTATGGGTTATGTAGGAATGATTACCTGTCCAGAATCAGTTTATTGCCTCAATAGGTTTATTTATTTATTTATTTATTTATTTATTTATTTTTAAGCTTAGTTGAAGCATGTTCTTCATTTGGTGTCTTGACTTCAAATGCTGTTCAGATCAATGTGTTATCAACGCGCTACCTGAGTCAAAAGAGGATTTTGCTCTGAGACAGGCTGCATGTACATCAATGGTACTACTTTTCAATCAGCGTAGAAGCAAATTTTCCTTCTGAGAGAAGATGCACGTTTCTCCACGGCTGGAAGATCATGCTTTTGTGTAATAAAGTGTTACTTCAACAAGCGGTTTTCAGGCGAGTTCTGCCAAACATTTATCGATAGGTAAAACATGTATATCAGCTGATTCAACACTTTCCAGAACGGGATTGCAGGGAGTAGTGAGAGTGGATTACTTTGAATGCCTTTTGGCATGGAAGCAGTTTCTTTGGTGCCTGACTGGTTGCAAATCCCCTTAAATGCCCTTAAAATGTACAGCTTTTCTCTAGTTAGTGCGCCTGTAAAGTTTTTATTGCCAGTACTGTCCTCCCTCGCATTTTTCACTTTTTTGCCTTTAGTGTCTGTTCACTGATCTGTGGGAGCTTGGGGTGGGGCACCTTCCCAGTGAACTTCTGGGGAAAAAATAATTAAACCAAAATCCTGTTTCACTACCATCCCACTTTTCCCCCTCAACTCATGGTAAGTGCCTTCTGTAACTGTATCTGCCTCGTGTGGCTCCAGGTGGGCTTTGAAAGAGTCTGACCTGGTCCCTTCCTGGCAAAACAGCCTTCATCTCTCTGGGAATGATACTGGCCTGACTCTGATAACAGCAATGGGGCAGGAGATAGGGGGATGTCAGACAGCTTCGTTCTGCTGGTGACACCTCTAAAAATAGCTTCCTTGAGAGGTAAGTGCTGCCTTTCAGCCTTCAGTGGGCCAAGCAAGCTCATTTGCAGGACTATGCGGAGGAGAACTGCCATCAATCCTTTGTTATCCCTTCAGGCTTTCCATTAATTAACACATTTTCAATTGTAAGTAGATGGCTCAAAAGCCTTTCTTGTGTACAAAGAAGTTTGCTTATCCCTGAACATCCCTAGCATTCTTATGAGCTATTGTCCTTTTTCTCACAACTCTGAAGTTGGTTATTGTAATACTAAAGAATTTCTTATATGTAAATCTTCTTCCTGTTGCCTAAAAAAGACTTATAGCTCAGTGCTTCGACACAGTATTATCCATTTCCGCATTCATTTGTTCCAAAATCTTTCTCAGCTTGGGATGCTCCTGAAAAGGCCAGGTTTTTCATCCCTACTCACACAGAAAACAGAGATCCATGCCTGGGCCCAGCAAGCTGTCAGTGGGGAACTGCTGATGAGGATGAGATCCAAAAAGGTTAAGCAGCAATGATTAAAACACTGCATGCCTATGCTTTTCTTATTCTCGTACCGAACCCAGACTAACAAGTTCAACCGGGACAGATGCATGTAAATGTCTTGCCCATTCCCTGACTTTCAACATGGGCAGTGGAGAAAAACAGGAATGGCCGTGTTGGAGCAAACCAGTAACATCTTTTTTCCAATATCCAACATCTGGCAATGCTGCACAATAAGCATCTGTCATGGTTTATTCTGTGAAGTACTGCAGGGTTTTATGCGTTGTTTTTTTTTTTTTTTCTTTTCTGTTTTAATTGTGAATTCACATCATCTTACATAAGAATCTAATATCTTTATAAGCATCTAATCTTATTCCAAATCCCTCTAATCTTTTTGGATAATAGATACAAGTATGTCCATATCGTTTCCATATGTATATATATGGAAAGACTTCCATGGCTAACTATCCGTGATTTAGAAATTAAAAAAAAGGAACTTTATTAATTTATTAAAATTGAAATATCTTAAAATTAAAAGATCTTTATTGCCTTGTATTGCCTTTCTCTTTCAGTTTTGTTGTTTCTTCCCTTGCTTTTCTGAGATTATAAATAGAAGACAGTCAATGTCTTAGCTCAGCATTAGTTTATCATATACTCTTTGCTTACTTCTGTCCTTCCTAACCTGTTAGGCTTCTGTTCCTCATGAGACACCTTAAATACTGTGGCACACTTTTAAATTTTGCATACTGCCTGGTATAGCTTTTTATTTTTGAGATACATGACAGGAAGTAGCAATTGTTTATTCCATATTAACCTGTATTATGATAAAACTGGACAGAGAATTAAATTTTGTTTATTTGGTAAAGGGCTGAAGAGTATGACCAAATTCTTGGTAAATATATTGTTCTATGCAGACAGAAACTGCCTGCTGTGTTGTACAAAAGCTTATGCAAAAAGTGTGCAACAAGCTAGTTTTGTGCTTTTAAATTTGGAGCTGTGTTCCACTAGAAGTGTGTTCAGGGAAAACGTCAGTCAGAAGAGCTGGGGAATTTTAGGTTCTTTGTTCAGCTTTAAAAAAAAAATATTTGGAGAACTCTGTTTTCAAGATGAGCTGGAAAGCCCTGCCAGGTTCTGTAGCAAAAAGAGTGATAGCACATTCCACAAATCTTGATCGATTTAACAAATCTAGTGCTCTGAGGGGTGGGAATTTTACCTCACCTACTAGGTTCTCTTTTCCAATAAGAGACTGGTCTTGCCTGATGTCTTGCAAATGCTTTTTATTTTTAATTTGCAAATAGTACTGCTGATCAGGAACAACTATTGCTTGGTCTCATAAGCATTCCCAGGGATTTTAGCCCTTATGGCACTACTCTAGCATTGCACACACCTTTTTCTATCTTCATTACAAACCCGATTGTGCACTGCTTCTGCTTCTAGGAAAACAAGCTCTTTGTTCATATTGCTTGTGTACCTGCCTCTTTGCTGTGCCTGGAAGTACAGTATATAAACCTTGCTTGTTGCTATGGCCATGACCCCTGCTGATTGCATCAAGTCATAGTTGGGAAGGACTGCAACTTGGAGAGGAAGATAGTGGCAACTTGCTGTTTCAAAGAGAACAGAATCCTTAAATTAGACCTTAAGTGCATGAAATGAGAGGAAAATACACTGCCATCAGCATCTCCGGTGCTTTTCCCCTGACTTTTCTACAAGTGATGATACAAGTCCACATTTACTTTTACTAGTCTCGTTAAAAGTCAGCAGATCTTTTTAGCATAGAAAATTGTAAAAACACCTGGTAAATTATATATTGAAATAGGTTAATTATTAGCTTTTGGTAATTATAATCAAATACCTTTATATTTACTATTGAATAGTGCTATGTGGAAGCCTACTGTTACTGAATTTAAAACTCCTAATTTAATTTCATCTTGTTTTCCCCTTCATCTGATTATTCTGAATGGCAAATCTATCATCCGTGTGAACACTGGGAACATTGTCTTTTACTTGGGATGTATTCAATTTTAACAGGTAAGAACCTTGCTTGTAATACTTCTGCAGCATAATTTTCACCTATGCCCTACTTAGAGCAGATGACAGTGTTTTCATCTTGTGCTATGGAAGATGCTTTTAATTAGTTCAGTGTAGTCGGCTATGAATCATTCGCTGTCCTTGAGTGCCAGAATTGATGACTGTCATTATGATACTCTGAAGACGTGTGAAAGAATCCAGTTAATGAAATAGCCATTTGGGCATACTTATCACTTCCATTTATATTTTTGTTTCAGTAGCAGCAATAAAAAAGTTGGTGGCTCACATTTATGTTAATATTTAGAACAGCTTTTGTTATCTGTAGTATGTACAGATGTACATGCAGACAGTCAGATACTTAATATGAAAAAAGTTATGTAATAAACTTGCATAATTGTTTAAAGAATGTACTGATCAGTGCATGGCACATGGGATGGTGATTTTCAGATATATGAGGAGGTCGTAAAGAGCTGCTGACTGTTAATAACAGAGCTTAAACTGGTAGTATGGGGACTAAGTCTGGCTCTTGCCCAGGTGTCTTCTTTCCTCTGCTTGTTTCCTTGGTTCTTTCTTGAATATAGTTTGTTCAGAAGTATCAGAAGGTCACCTGTTTGAAAATGCTTATTGCAGGACACAAACATTAGAGAATCATGAGGTGGTGTGAGCTCCTAAAATGGCATAGGTTTTCAACTTCAGAGGAAGAAAACTCGTGTTCATGTCACAATTCCAACTCACATGTTTTAAAACTTCCCTTTGTGTCTAGTCATCTGAGAATTGTAAAATGCTACATTGTCAAGGCTGTAGGTAGTTATATGAGGACAATATGGAGCCTAAAGGAAAACATATTCATCTTCTTATACACAACAGGTGAGGCATAGTACAGAGTAAAGAAGCTGTAAGGCATGAGGCCCACATGGCTAAAGTAAATATGCACTCATCCTGACTGCTGAATGCTTGTTGGTTGTTAAATGTTTACTTAATTGTAATAGGTTTTTATCTGCTGATTTAAAGAGGAGGAAAAAAAAAAGACTGATGTCTGTGCTCATCTGTGTTCCCTCAAATGAGTGTTAAAAATTAGGATGCCTAAAAGGAGCAGGAAAAGTGGGAGATCTAAATGTGGTGGTATTGAGCAAATTCAAGGCCTGGTTGGATGGGGCTTTGGGCAACATGATCTAGTAGAAGGTATCCCTGCCCATAGCAGGGGGATTTAGTGATGGGACTCGGTAGGTCAAGTTGATGGTTGTACTTGATGATATTGAAGGTCTTTTCCAACCTATATGAGTTTATGATTCTCACTAGATGATCTTTAAGGTCCCTTCCATCCCAAACCATTCTATGATTCTATGAAATTGGTGTATGGGCAGCAAGCTACATAACACCTGCCTTCAGTCAAAACAACTGTTTGGTCCTGAGGGATGGACCCCGTGGTATGGACCCGTATTGGAGCAGTTCTCGAAGAGCTGCAGCTTGTGGGAAGCCCACACAGGAGGAGGTGATCTGGCGGGAGCTGCNAGGGACTGACCGCAGCCCCCATTCCCCTTCCCCTGCGCTGCTCAGGGGGAGGAGGTAGAAGAGGGTGGATGGGGGAAGATGTTTGTAGTTTGCTTGTAGTTTCTCTCTGCTCTAGTCCGCTAGTGATAGGCAATAAATTATATTAATCTCCCTACACTGAGTCTGTTTTGCCTGTGACAGTAATTGGTGGGTGATCTCCCTGTCCTTATCTCAACCCTTGAGCCCTTTCCATTGTATTTTTTACCCCTTTCCCTTTGAGGGGAAGTGAGAGAATAGTGTGGTTGTATTCAGCTGCCCAGCAGGGTAAAACCACCACATACCCAAATGCCTGTGCAAAATTCTTCTGTGGGGAATTTCAGAAGTGTTAAAACAAATGCATGACAAGGAGAGAAAGGCAATTTGAGTTGAGTAGCTGCTAGTAGTTTGAGAGGAGAATGCCAAGAACACACTGAAATAAAACAGCACAGCCACATTCTGGGGTTAAATTCTTGCCAGTTTTTTAAGAAACTATCAAGAACAATGGAATTTAGATATAAATAATTTAACAGCATGGTAATATTCACATAGTTTGGAAAGGCAGTTAATAGCAAAGGTGTATGAAGATGTCTCAGTTCAAATCGCAAGAAACCTTAGAATCTGTGGGAATCTCCTCAACAGAAATGCCTTAGCTTTTGCTTGTCTTCTCAAACAGGCCAATGCAATCCTTGCAAACCTCTTCCACCATTGTTTTGTAACATGTTTGATTTTGAGCGCACTTGTATGAAAGGTTTGAGACTTGCACCTTTTCGATATGGTGAACAAAATACAGTGGTTAGATCTATTTGTAGATAAATATAGTAGGTCTTGTGCAGGCTTACGCTCCCTGCTGCATACCATGCAATGGCTCACAAGAGTAGAACTTTAGAAGACTGGTGCAGTATCTGGTAGTCTCTCAGCTCCTTCTGTCAAATTGTATGCAGCTATTCTTGTAGTTTTAGGTACCTGGATGGAACTGAACCAGTGACAGTTTGGGGAACTACAGAAATCTTCTTCACAGACAGAAATGCCAATCTATTTTTTATATATATTTGTGTTAGCCCTGAAATTTCTGGATATAAACTGTAAGTAGTAGGAGGCAGAGCAAATACTCAGGTGTAACCTGGCCCCTTAAGAGTGGCACAGAGATTGAAAGATCAGGTCAGGTGTCTCCACAGCTGAAAACTTATCTTCTGTCTCATATTTTTTTTTTTTTTTTGATCTTTTGTTTTGATCTCTTTTGTTGCAGTATTTGGTTATCAGTTTTATCAGAAGTTTTGCCTTTTCCTGCAATTCTGCTAGGGCCAATGGTATGTATAGACCTGCTCATTTGATTTTCTCAGCATCAAACTCAGTCATTTCAGCTTTAGGAGAGTTTCCACAATCTACACCTTTGATCTTCTGGCTAGAGTACTTAGACTTACGGGTTTCACCATTACAGCTCTTGAGCTTTAGATACTTGGCCCTCAAGACAGAATTCACAGTCTGGAGTTGCATGTCTTCATCCTACATGTAGTGAATAGGAATTAGGTGCTTTGGAGTGGTTTTCATGAGAAGCAGCATACCAATAATAACTGAATCCAAAGAAAGTGCATCTCTGCAGCTGGACCACTTTTGTTTCTGATGTTATGGCTGCAGAGTGAGCGTTCAGTGTGGAACATGGCTCGGAAGCCCAGTGGTTGGACATTCACCAAGAAGAAAGGTGTTTTCAGAACTGCTCATGCAGATACCCCTGGCCATATCCCTGTCCTGGGAGTCAGGTCTGGAATTTCAGTTTCTCTGCCCTCACTGATCTGCAGCGTCCTTGTCTTATCTACTTACTGTCTCTGAATCCAGAATGAGGCTTTTTTATTATTATTATTATTTTTAATTTTTTTACCTGCACAACACAACAATTTCAACAGAAGGCATTAACGATTTGGTGTTCACCATTCTCCTAAGCGGGTTCCAGTCAATATGGGGTATCGTGAAAAACATAAGAGAACACCCCAGTTCTCTGTACTCCAGTAGACAAAGTTGCGCAAGTGTGGATGCAGCCTGTGAGTCTGGCCTTTGCTGAAAACTCAGTGTATACCACAAGGCAGGTGCCAGGGTACAGCCGAGCACACTTCTCTGTGTCCCTCTCCCAGGTATTCCCTGCTAGCTAGTTTATCTCTGTCGTGCAGAGGGCGTGTGTGAGCTGATGTAGATCTGGGACTATCCATCTGGCACCTGAAGATTGACAGGACATGGTCACTCTTGGTGACCCTTGAAAGCTGGCACCCGTGCTGTCCAGATCTTAGGTGAGCATCGCCAAAGGAGCATGCTTGGCTGATGTCAACTGGTTGGTGCTGCTCCATTGCTATTTCAGTGACTGAAATTGGTACCAAAACACAATCATTCCATGACAATGAGCACTGGAAAGTCTATAGGAAGTTTTTGCTTCTCTGCATGCTTTCGCTGATAATAGTTCATAGTGATTGGATCAGTCCAGCAGAGAGACGTAATTATGCTGCCACGTGGTGTATCTGTTAGCTGATTCAGCACTTTATTACCTAAGAGCTAATCATCTCTTATCAATCTGTGCAGGCTAGCACAATAATGCTTTTATCTGTGTTAGGAGAACAGGGGTTTGTCTACACTGGGTCATTCAGGAAAACTAATCCAAATTGATTTTTAAAGTAGATTAATTAAATTAGGTTCCATCTCTTCAAATTTACTAAATGGCCAAATTTAAGTTAGTTAAATTAGATCAAATCCTTGTTTAACCTTTCTGCTTCAGAATTGCATTGGCCTTAATTTGATTTATTTTAATTCACTTAAAAAAAATGAGGCAAACCTAACTGTGCTCAGTTATATTCCAAATCAGAGAGTTTGATCTCATTTAACTAAAGAACTTTTCAGCCAAATGTTTGGTTAATTGGGATTCAAGTTTGAGTGTCCTGAGTGAACAAATATGCAGAAAAGAAAGTACTGAGCATGTGATTTATTCATTTTTTTTTTTTTTAACTGTAAAACAAATAATGTTTGCTGCAATTAACATATTGCTTTCTGTGGCTGAAAGTCTTGTTTGTATCCTCGGTAAGACTTTCATGCGTGAATTTAAAGATGAAAGAGAGTGCTAATATTTGACAACAAAGAATTAATTTTATCTGCTGATAAAAATCGTGCTATTAATTCACTGTAATTTGAAACTCTATATGCAAAATACCTGATTATAGAGCTGTTAGAGCTTGCCCGATACTAATAGCCAAGAGTTATCCAGATGTACCTTGTGCCTGAATACATTACTGTGCGTATCAGTGTGATACATAAGCTCTGTGTAGTATGTTGTTTAACCTTCCTACGCCTTTAATGTAAAAGATAATGATGTGTGTCACGAGCAGATTATACAGTCGTTGGTAACAATATGTATGTGACAATTCTCTCATTCCGAGTGCCTGGTGCCTCCGGCGCTCCCTTTATGGCCAGTGAAGCTGGGCCTGACCTTGGCAGGGGCTTGCAGTGCAGGAGGAGTAAATATTTAGTTATAATCACTGAGAGTGAAGTGAGGTCTCTGATGTGGACTGGTAACTAAGGTATTAGTCAGACTAACATTGTCTCAGCCAGTTCTTTCTTGATTTATAGAGCAGCCCTCCGTGGCATATTGCTTATTTATCACTGATAAACTGTTCTTGCACAAAACTTTTTTTTTTATATATTCAGTCTCTCACTGCTGTGGGCTTTTGATAACATTATGATTTATATTTACCCATGGTTTTGCCTGACTGTGGTTGAATAACAATAAAATTCTTGTTGATTTTGGGTGGTCAAATGAAAACTTAGAGCTACAACCAATGTATTAATCAGTGCCACCTATCAAAATGCTATGGGTTGAAGCAAAAATTGATATGAAAGTTATTTTATTTTGTTGTCATAGTAAAAGGCATAAAGTATTTCTAGGTTTTCTTATCGCTGGTCATGCATTAATGTTGCCTAATCCTCCTTCATAGTCTGCTGCTAATCGGTAAATTATTTTGATTATTATTCTTTTTTTGCAAGGATTGTGTAATCTAGAATCAAATTAATTTTTGTGGAAGAGTGAACCTGCATGTTGTTTGGATTAAATTATTTGTGTTTCTTCAAATGTCTGGTTTTGTTTGGCTGGAAAACTACTTTCTAAACTGATGGAAGGTTTCAGAGCATTATTTCACCACTGCATAATGACAAAAGCAATTTAAATTTAAAGGTGATTTTTGGCATGGGAAGACAATAGTACTGGTAAATTGTATATAGTCTTCCCAGCTGAGCAAAACAGTTGCTTGCAGAGTCCAAAAAATGGAAACAAAACAAGCATAGTATGCAACACAGTAAGTTTGTTGTTATCCCAGAGAAACACGTCATACTCATAGAAGCAAGATCACAGCAAATCCATTGCACTGTTCAGCCCCTTAATGGTATGCAATGCTGCAAGAATAACGTCGGCTACCAGGGACAGTAGACACTGGAACACTGGGATGCTTCTACAAACCAGTGTTAGCATTTCAAGGAAGACGTAAGTTATGAGTCAGCTTTTCCTATGGAAATATTACTGAGTTGGGGTACACTTTCTCTACTTCCCAAGAGTTATGTGCCATGGAGCAATCCCACTGAATTGGAAAGGAGGAACAAGAGATTTGTTTTGCAAAGAC
>VXAA01003127.1:658035-734518 GCA_013399115.1 Anseranas semipalmata
ATGGGGGATTTCAACTTGCCAGACGTTAACTGGGAATATCACACAGCCGACACAAGCAGGTCCAGGAGGTTCTTAAAGCACCTCGATGATAACTTCTTGGTGCAGGTACTAAGGGAGCCAACTAGGAAAGGTGCCCTCCTAGATCTGTTGCTTGAGAACAGAGAGGGTCTTGTGGGTGACGTGGCAATTGGCGGCCGTCTTGGTCATAGCGACCATGAAGTGTTCTGATGTGCAGGGGTACCCCTTGTGGGAGGGGACCAAGAACTGTCCTGTGCCAGATACAAGCACTTCGAACCAGCTCTGAAACACCCCAGTGTGCGCCAAAACTTCAACCAACCAGGGATGCAAAAGTTGCGTCTGCTTAGAAGTGTTTAAGAAGAGGCCTCAGCTGTTAAGAGTAGGATACACAGGAGGAGATATGTGAGGAGAGATATGAAGAGATGTGTTTGGAGAAAACAGAGGAGAAATGGAAGAGAGGTGTGGAATGGGACATTGTTGGAGACACAGCTGGAGACTGTGGCCCGTAGGCAACCAGTGCTGGAGCTGGGAAGCCCCAAAGGGGACTGTGTCTTATGGAGGGACCCACTCAGGAGCAGAGAAACCCCTGAAGGAAACTGCAGCCCATGGAAGACCCTTGCTGAAGCAGGTAATACCCCTGAGGGGACTGTGGCCCATGTAGGACCCATGCTGGAGCAGATACACCCACAAAGGGATTGCCTCCCTTGGAGGACCCACACCAAAGGAGGTACACTTCCAAAGGGACTGCAGCACATGGAAAACCCTGATGCAGGGACACCCCCAAAGGGAGTGCTGGAGTATGAACACCCCTGAAGGGACTGCGGCCCATGGATGAACCCATGCTCCAGCAAAAGGAGCAGGAAGAAGCGGTGGAGAAGAACTGAAGTAAAATTCCCTTGAATTAAGACTGAATTACCCACAACAACCAGTTAGACTTATTGTCGGTGACATGTTCCAAAAGAATATTCTAAATACTCATTTTGGTCAGTGCAGCTAAGAAGTTGCAATTCTGTGGAAAATTCAAAAACTGTAAGTAGTTCTAAATTAAGACTTAGTATGAGAGTTTTCTTTCAGGGGAGGATAGTTATGTTTTATTTGGGAAGCTATATATTTACCCCTTCCAAAATAAAAATGACCGGTAGCCATCTTGATTTCTGCAACAATTTGACTGTGCTGCAGCAAACAAGAATTAAATTGGAAGCAGTAATTAAAAATGGAAAGAGTTCCTACTTGTGCAAACAGCTACCACCTATTATTGCAGGTACAGCTGGCATGATCACTGTATATTTTTTCATATCAACAAAATAATATTTCATTCTTATTCCAAGTTTCCTTTTAAAATGGCATTTTTTTCTATTAACCAAATCTGTAGATACTCTTGTAAAAGTCTGGCATTCAGAGGGTTTCTTCTAGTGAGTTTATGCCTGTAAAGTTTCCTTCAAGAAAACATTTTGGGCTGACTATTTGGATTTTTTTGTCTGTTATCATTAGTTTTTGTTTTATCTATAGGCTTTTCACAGTGGTTTTCTTCTGCGGTTTGTTAAATCTGTATCTTTCCTCTGTCTCTCCTTCTGTCTGCTATTGGTGATAGTTTTATTCTGCTTTCATTAAATATTACCCTGTTTTTCCTTTAATTATGGGAGGTGTTTCTATTTTGTCAAAGATAAATTTGCCAGTTCTGTTTGTGTTGGTGTTGAGAGAAACACTACTACTTCATGTCTTGTGGTTAATTTATCTCTTAGTTTTAATGCTAATCGGTTAAGACATGATTAACAGTATTCCTTGGTGCTCATTCTTTTTCTGTCCAGAGCCTATTTTGACACTTGAATTAATGCTTTCCTATTTGCTCTATATTTATCCAGAGCTCAAGTCTGATATTTTTTCTATACTCTTTTTCTATACTTTATTCTTCAAAAATTATTTTCAATAATTTCAGCTTGAAAATTTTCACAGAAACTTAGACAGATGGGGTAGTTAGTTATGAAAGTGTTCTTGAAATTTCTAAAATAAATGACAAAAGACTTTAAAAACATTTTTGGAAGCATTTTAGAGTGAAGCTTTTTATTAGAATTTTTAATTGTACAGTATATTGTTGCAGAAGTACTAATGAAGGTGTCTCAGGTTTCAGGACTAGTTTATTGAGCCGACATCTTAGGCCTTTTTCATAAAATAAAACAAATTGGAGACAGTTTAATATTTTAATACTGAAATAGAATTATGCACTGTTCGAACCATGCCTTTCATGCCAGCCAGAGTTTCTTGCCTGTACTTCATCGCCTCATGCCATTTCTTGCTATCTAGAAACTTTATAACATAGTCTTTAATAAAGCATGTCTGATAAGGAAAAGTTTCTCATATGCCAAGAAAATTATGCAATTGATATGAATCCTTCAGGACTTCTACTTTTAGACTCTTGAACATGCTGTAGATGTTCCCTGTGATACTGTGCTGGACTTTGTACACCAGGCAACTGCTCTTTCTGTATTCTTTCTGGTAGAAACTTTTCAGATACCATATGCAATACCGTCTCTTCTTTTTTGCCTGGTGTATCACCGAGCTACTAAAACACCAACCCACTCCAATGCTTAACGTAACTGTAGCCTTCGAACTACTCAGTGTTCGTAGCCTTCTGGTACAATAAAGGGCAGGAAGTCTGTCCAAGAAGGCAGATAGGAATGATCTGCTGGCACAGTGTATCTTGCTAGTAGACCTTTACCAAAAGCTAGGATGGATGGATAGTGGTTTTGAGTTTTCTGCAAAGCGATAAGGCTTTGCAGTTCCAGGATGTAATCTTTTCTAAAGGGCCTGGAAAAACAGGGCTCTTGGATTTGCCCTCAAGTCTCACTCTTTCTGAAGTTCATTTATTCTGTTATCCTGTCTAGCATTAGGGCCTTTGAATGCGTGCAAGACTGTCTGTCTTGGAGCCGTGTAACTTGCACCAGCTCAGCACTACCAGGGATCATTTCCTTTATCCAATTTGCCAGATGGAAGAGGGTCAGCACCCTCAGCCCACTGCCATCCCAGAGCCTGGTGTTCCTCCTCATATTGAGGAGCCCACGGAGACCTTCTCACTTCTCTCCCAGTTGCATGTTTGTTCCAAGCATGTTTGTGAATGTACACAGGTACAAAATGTAAGCTTCAGGGGATGGAGATTCTTCAAATTGAAATGTGCATTGATTTAAGTGAGGGAGTCTAGAAGAGTTTAACTCCAACTGAAAAGGGAAGCTGTTGATTAACTGCTCAAGAGATGACACCTAATCTAACAAGGCAACATTTGCATATCTGAGGAAGTAAGAGGAGGGTTATTTTCAAGGAATAGCAAAACTATCTCCTGAATAAATTAAAAGTAATTTAATTATGGAGGGCTGGGTGGTGGTGCAGGTGGGGGAGAACTAATTTCAAGGAAGGAAACTTAATTCTGTCTGGACCCCCGAGGGACTGCAAAGAGGAAGTTCTTGTCCTCTTCAAAGTCATGAAGGGGCATGCCACTAGGAGTGGACTCTCTGTAATGAAGGCAGGGTTATCTCTGTTAGGGCAGGGCATGCAGAAAGTCTTATAGAGTGTATCAAAGTCAACTGGATAGAAGAGAAAGCATTCACATTTGATCTTGGTGTAGACGGGCTAAATCCACTTTTTCTTTCAGTTCCTCACCTTCTTACAGATACTTGTAGCTGTGTTGACTATTTTGGATATGCTAAATTAATACTTGGGTTTTACCTCAGCCTGTTTTGAATAAAGAGTGATTTCAACAGAACTAGCTGAAAAAAAGAACAAGTTTCCTAATCAAAATGCACAGAAAATTGACACTATGGCAAGAGCTATACTTACGCAGCTTATTCTTTGAAGTGGATGAAAAAGATATCACCTTCATAGAAGGCTTGTGCATCAGGTTGCCCTGATCTGAAGAAATGCTTTCCAGTTACAAATAATAAGAGCTACTGGCAGTGCACTTTCACCTCCCCACACCCTCATCCAGTGGAAAAGGTATGTTTAAACAGATTCTGTGTGAAAACAGATTAATATTCTAAAGAACACACCTCCAGAATATGTATCTGAATACATGAGATAGTTCTGGGGGCACTTAACATGTCCTTTGGAAAGTGAAAATGTCTTCAGATGACACTGGGCAAGTCTTCAACCAGGGCTGCTGTGGAATTAAGAACAGTGCAACTGCAAAGAGATAGAGTTTGTCAACCTTGTTAGTGGTGGTGTTGTTGTTTTTTTTTCACTACATTTAGAAGACTACATTCCTTTGGACCCAAATTACTGTGTCTAACCAGCATAGGGATGTATTAGCTTGGGTCAGAGCTGCCTTGAGCAAGTGCATCCTGTAATGCATTATTTGATGTAGATGTGCCTTCAGCAGTTTTAGAGAAGTTGGACACAAATTCCATAAATACAGCTATTTTTTCAACAAGTCGCAAAATATAATCAGCAAATTTAAAATAAATTGTAATAACATGATCCATCTTTTCACAAATAAGGTTATTGACAGCAATCTTTCTATTTTGGGTTTGGGCTTAAATCTCAGGCTCATCTGCTCATCTTTCTGAATCATCACACCAAGCTATTAAAGTAATTTTTTATGTCAAGATTAAGCTTACTTCAGAGAATCTTGTAAAAATTTTCTGTAAGATTTATATTACTATGTACAATTTTTCTCTTGCACTGTCCTTGTTAGAGACAAGGTGCTTGAATAAGTGGACTCTGGAATTTCATGTTTCAGCAACAAGTAACATGCCAACAGTCAAACAAGAAGCAAACAAGTGAGGAGGTATTTCAAAATGATGCAAATACAGATGTACGATTTACGAACATGTTGAAGCTACCATATTTCAAGCCTGAAGTAGTTTTCTCAAAGGCCGAAGATAATGCTCAAGTTCAATACTTGGTCATTTTGTTCTGTGTAGAACAGTACTATATAAGCAGCCTAGCAGATTTTTGATGGACAGTGTCATCAAGAATGACAACAGTCTCATTCTGCCTTGTGTTGACAGCAAAAGTCCCTGAATAAACTTATAAGAAGTTGGAGTATCTTTTTATTTTCTGATTATTCCATTACGGTATTCTGGCAAAGCCAAGAACTGGGTGCAGCTCCTGTTATATTATGTGACTATGAGCCCAGGGCTTTCAGCTTGCTCTTGATGTAATTTGAGTTAAATCTTCTCCTTTCCCCTTTCTCTTGGAAAGGAGATTATATTAAATGAGATTGTTTTTTTCAGTTGTGAAGGTCTGAATAGCAGAGGAATAGGAAGAATAGGAAGTGGTTGTTAGTGCTTATTAGCATGTTTTTTCTTTTCATCATGATTAAAATAACCCTCTCTAATTACTGCTCTATTTGACACTGTAAAAGGGCTGTTTTTTTTTTATTATTTTATTCTTTTTAACAATTTAGCATACATGCTATGGTTCTAGACATCCTTTTGCAATAAAAAAAAAGAGAAAAGAAAAAAAGTATATACTTATACTACCTGCCACACCATGGTGATTTACCGTGTGGTGGGGAGCTGAATGCTGAAAGCAGAGATAACATTGGGAGCATTGTGCATGTGTGGTTACGACAATTGACAGGAGAGCTCAGGCACTGTGGAGAGAGCAGGAATGTCCACTGAACTCTTGATGATAAAGATCAGTGGGTAATATCCCCATTTCCTCCAAATGACGGATAAAACTAATGTCAGACAATGGTGCCTGAGCTCGGTGCAATCAAAGATCTCTTGTCACTGTGCATGTTTTGCTGACTCCTATTCCCAGTCACTCAAGGGATGAAGGATGTCTCTTTCTGAAGTCAGGGTAGGTACATTTTTTTCAGGTATTGGAATAATAGCATTTAGATGAGCTGTGTTCTTATATGTAATGTTATTTTCTGCTTCATTCTCTTCAAGCAGTAACACAGGAAGAGAGGACTTTGGTATGTTCTGTGACATAATTGGATGATGACACATTTGAGAGGTGTCAAACACACTGAAGCAAAAGTCTTCTCCCAACCTTGTTACTGGGGCTGACTGAAGCTGTTGGGAGAACCTGGAGAAATAACTTATGATACCTTCCGATTTAATGTTTACTTCTAAACAGCTTCTGGTTTCCACACAATTTCCAAACTGAACCTTCTTGATATTGACAAGTAATATTTTAATGGATAGATTGATTGGACTGGCACAATGAATTAGCCATCAGCTTGACAACCATACAGCATTATGTTGTATATCTGTTTACTCAGCAGTGGGTGAAATGCAAGAGTCTATTGAAAATCAGATTTCCATGCTGCTTTGTCAAAGCAAATTTAATCACAGCTAGAACATGTGGCATCCATCATTTCCACTTCAGAAGACATCAACAGGCACAGATCAGCAACAACAAGCATTGCTGCCACTGCTGTCTTTGACTCACATGGAAAATTAAATTTAACCATAGATTTTTGATAAATGAGGCAGTCTCACTCATCAAACATGATTACTTAAGTGTTCTCTGTAAAATAATCCCAAATAGCTTGGTATCTGGAAGCAAGGTCTTACTCTGGTTGGCTTGGGTCACTCCTCCTGATGTGGGGTAGGCTTTTGAATATTGCCTTTGCAGATTAAGCACTACTTTCTGTTTGTTTTCCTTAGAAACCCCAGATCTGCTAGGCTGCCTATTTTTACCTCTGTTTTATTCACCAGCTCAGCTATGTACTGTAATTTATTCTGTATCTTTCTCTGATATTTCAAATTACTTCGTGTCTTTCTACTCTCGTGGAGATAGCATGATGGGTAGCAAACTGGCAGCATATTGTAAGAGATTTCAAAGTAACATAAGGAGTGAAATAATATGGAGAACATGTAAAAATGAGACCAATTGCTTTGTTCATGCCTCAAGTAAGGTAGAGAGTATTTGAAGTATTCAGATTTAGATAAAATGTTGAAAAATATTGTACGTATTAGTTCTGCATGTTTTACCTTAAAAAAGTTTAATGTCCTTTAATTTATCATTGACAGCTCCAGATTAATAGCTAATTAATACCTTTATTCAGTGATCTTTTCTTTCCCCTTCTACTTTCATTTAGAATGGCCAAGCATGTGTTTTGTAACACCACTGTCTTTTGCTATTATTCTTGTTAAATTTTAATCTGATGTGTTAATGCCTCCATAGCTAAGTCCAAAGCCTTTTTCTTCTGGACATGAAGATAACAGTACAATTTTTCTAATTCCTACTAATTGAGCTATGATTCTTTAAAATTGTCTCTTGTCTTATGCTGTCTCTTGTAATGTCTTAAAAAAATATGTCATTAATTGAGAGGAATTGGTAGTTACTAATAGGTCTTCCGAAAATTGTTTCACATTTACTGTTTTGAGTTACAGTACTGCTCCAGAGGTATCTTGCTAGCAGACTATGTGTGTTCCAATAATAATGCTTCTGTGTTGCTATGTTTCCTCAAGCATCAATGTTCAGTTGTTTATAAATATTTTTGTACATACAATACAATCCCTAAATTGCTTTCTTTTATAGTGGTATCATTTTTTTTTTTTTGAGTCAAATGTCTGAATATGTTTTTTTTTTTTCCTCCTTCTTTGAGATAAGCTCTTTCCTTTACATTTCCACCAATAAAAAAAAAAAATCTGTAGTGATGCAGTGGTAACATGTAGGTGCTGATTAAATTGTAAACTTTTTTCCATCGATATAAAGCAACATCTTAAAATATATGGATATATTTCTTTCATGTAATTTAGAGGTCTGGAGTCAACATGCTAGTCTGAACTAATTGGCTAATACATCTGAGTTGATTCACTTAGTTTTAGTTAATTGGGAGAAACAGGTATGCTGGGGGACGATTCACCCATTCTGAGAGAGGCACCTGGAAGAGGCCGGGTGAGTCACCTTCTGGAGGCATCATTCTCTCTGGACTGTCAAAGGTGCCTGGGATGAAAGTGCTACCTGGGAATGTTAAGCACTAAGCAGAGTTTGAGGAGGAAACATTGCAAACAAGGGCTGCCTCTCTGGTAGGCGCAGCCATCCTGATGTGTTGCTGGTGCCGCTAGCACTGCACGGTTGTGTCGCACGCCTACCACTGGGAAAGCCGTATGAGATTGTGGCTTGTACTGATGCTGCACAAAGGTTGCACAAGCAAACTGTCTGCACAAAGGCTTGTATACCATAACGTGTCCCTTACTCTCCTAGGTAGTTGCCCTCCAGACTTACGCTCTGAATTCTCTGTTATCTGTACTTGGACATCTGTATCAGGGACATTCGTGTAAAGTGACAGTTGAATACGTACAAGAACTAACCAATCCCTAAGGATGCAGCAGTTTTGTCTCTGTCAGACTGGTTTATTTCTGTTTTTCTAAGAAAAATATGAATCTGATGAAGTATAGCTTACCTATCAACACCAAAAGGGATTTCTTCCCAAAGGCTGAGAGATGTTCAAGATTTATGACTTTTTCTGCTGTCTGATTTGCCGGTCTGCATGATTTATGATGAGCTTGTTCCTACGCTAGCTATCAGATTGTCCTTTTCATACCACAGCCTGTCCTGTTAATAGTCAGTGCAATTCAAAATTACTTGTCGCTGGGCCTTACTATATCTGAGTGTGTATCGATATGCATCCACCAGGTAGCGGGTCTTGCCTGTTGATCCACTTTCTGCTGGGTAGACCTTATAGCTTCAAGGTACACTGGGGTGGTAACAATAACTCAACATTCAGAGACCTGAATTTTAGACACCTCGCTAAGATGATGTTCTTAAGATGAAGATCTGGTGTCTGATCGTCAGTAATAGGTGGAGAGTGGACTGGAATAGCCAAGCACAGTGTGACTTTCTGTCCCCTTACAACAGCTCCCATATACAGCTGACCTAGTTTGTGTGCCTCCTAATCTTGCCCAACAGGAGAACTCATTGGTCTGTGTATCTACGTATGCCTGAATTGAGCGTTAAGCCTCTGCTTTAGGAACTAACAATGAGGAGAAACTGCTCAGTTTATGTATTCTCTTACTTCATGCCAGCAGAGAAGATTTATTAGATTTTCAGAACCAGGCTGTTTTGGAATTCTGAAACAACTTGTTAATGCAAAGGCTATGAAATTGAATCTGAGCAATAGTCACTCTCAACTGTCTGGAATAGTAATGGACCTCTGTGTTTGGGATTGCTGGGAAAGGCATCCCAGCATACTGGGTCTATTGAGACTACACACACATGTTTTTTTCTTTCATATGAGAGAAAATATCTCTTAGTTTGCATTCTTCACTCATTTTTATTCCCAAGAACAGCATAATTAAAAATGTCTGGAATAAAAAGGTGAGTTGAGGCAGAAAATTCGATTTGATTGTAGCTGTCCAGTCTAGCAAAGAAGTAATAGCAATAGCTCTACTTCAAGTTTTTTGAATAATGGAGTAACATAATGATAATGCAGCTGAGTTTTATTGATAAATAACTTTATTCTGATTTATTTTATAACAAATAACATTTCCTTAATTTTTCTTTGCAAAATTTCTAGACATTGTTTGATATTGTAGTATTCCAAAACTACTAAATTCATGAAACTTTAAAGTTTTGTGACAGTTTTACTAAGGTAACAGAGTAAGAAAATTAGAAGTTGCTATTTTAGGTTAGACAACTGATTTATATGCAGTACAGAAAAGTCAGGAATAGGCTTAGCTGGTGTTCTTAACAAAGTGAAAATACTGTTTCTTCCCATGGGTCTCTTTATTTAGTAAAGAAACATGTATCCAGTTGAACAACATAACGTTTGGACCCTGTTAGGATATTATTCCACTCTACTGAGTCAAATGCTTTTTCAACATTTTTTTGGATATTTCTGTAATCACACGGTCTCAGTAATTTTAACAGTAATGCAACAATTTCTTACGCCTTTTGCTTTGATATATATACATACATCAAGTTTTAAATCACATGCAATATTTTTACAGCAGTTTAACAAGGGAGAAGTAATGCATGAAGCAGCTGGAAACATTTACAAGCCAATGGTTGTCAATTATCACTTGTGTAAATACATTTTAAAGACCAGGGCATCCTAATTTGCTCAAGTAACAATCTCATAATTGCAGCAAATACAATTTAGAGCACACGGTTCTGGAAGAAAAGATGCCAGGGAAACTGAGGGGGATGGCAACTGGGATTGGAAATAGCTGCTTGATTGCTCGTGGAAGCTTTTGTTATTAAGAAAGAGAGATGTTGCTTTCTCTGTCAGTTTAAGCTTTTTTTGTTGTCTTTTTTACACCACGGGGGACTGAAGTGGAAAACTTTAATGAAAGCACACGTCTGTTGTAGAGGAGAACATCAAGACTTTTAATATAACTTGTGACCTAAGTGTAGTATGACCTGTGCTATTACCTGTCTCCAAAGGAAAAGAAATCTCTCTTCAATTCTTGTTTTGGTAATTACAGACCCTCGCACTTCAGAAGTCTTGGCTTGTTGAGAGAGGTTGTTTCCTCTCATGCGAGGCTGTTGTGGCTACCAGTGATCCCTGAGTGTACTGTCTTCATTTTGGAGTCATCCTCGCTTGTATTGTAGTCTCTTCAGGGAACTCCAGAGGAAAGGTGAAAAAGTCTTCATCACAGACATGACATGTGCCATGAGCTGGTAGATGAATTCAATCAAAATAAGCTTCCAACTCATCCTTTCCTCCTTACTTATTTATTTAGAAGGAAAGGTTCTGGACTTCTATCTGTTTCCAAAAAAAGCATGTGATAACTCTGGTACTGCACCTTAGCGTTCCACCTCTCCCTTCAAGTTGTCTCTGTATTTCCCACAGAAGTTCATAACTACAGTTTCTGCTCAGTTACAGCGTATCATTCAGACACTGTCAAGACTTGTTTTGTTTTGTTTTGTTTTTTTTTTGAACTCAGGAAATCACAGAGCTTTCTTCACAATCCTCCGTACAGAGTCGCTATACATTAAGGTTACTCGAGTAAGCTGCATGAGGCAACATCTCATCAGTAATCATCAACCTAATCAGGTCTAGGATGCTATGAATTACTTGAGATGTTCCAAATCACAAAGACCTCTTCCTGTTCCTATCGCTTCCAGTTTCTTGTCTCTTAGAGGCAGTACCTGCTCTTTACAAGGACAGCCAGTTAGTCAGGCTTGAGCCTTCTTCCCCTGCACAGCTGGTGGAAACAAGCTGTCATCATCGCTTCATTGCCTGGGGAGCCATGGGGTGGGATCGAGTTGCACTGGACAGTTTCACCCTGTTGTGTACTGCTCTGCCCAAGGTCAGCACATCTCCCTGGAATATCTGGATTGAACTAGGTTAATTTCCAGCTCTCTTGTCCTCCAAGAACATGCGCATGCATATGCACACTTATGCAGCAGCATGCTCCAGCAAGGTCACAAAGTGGCAGAGTTAATTTTTGGAAGATCCTAAATGTAAATCTGCTCAAGGCAAAACAAGGTCTTCTCCAGATCAAGGCTTGTTCATGGTTCCCTCATTTACACTGTGAGTAAAGCGTTGAGTCAGAGCTTTGATGTAGATGTGTTGAGACATTTCTCCTACAATGAGCTCCCTGAAGAAGACCAAAAAACTTTTGAACTCAAGCTAGATTTTAAGCGAGTCAAAGCCAGAATAATTAACTTCTTAAATCCAGAAAACTCTGAGTATCTAGATAAGATGGAATGAAAATATAGGACATTTTTATTGATTAAAAAATCTGCTACCCACTGTGTTCAGCGGACTAAAAAATCTGCTATCCATAGTAGAATAAATGTGTTATTGAAGAAAAAGGAATGAATTATATTTTGCATGCGTCTGTTTACTGACACCATCTCTGAGAATTTAGTTCTGCCCAGAATCTAACACAAATGAAGTAAAGGAGGTCAGGACAGCAGCGGCCTTTAACAGCCCCTGTTACAGGCAGCTCTGCCCTGAGACAGAAGATGGCTTTATGGAGACTGGCGGCAGCGCATGAGATGCTCAGGGACTCAGAAGTTCAGTACGTGTGTCCTACACACGTGAAAGGATGAAAGTCATGTGTACCGGCCTTGAAAGGTGTGTACACAAACAATACTGCTACAGGGCTGCAGGTATCGGTGGAGTCAGCAGAACAGCTGCACCATTGAGAAGGAGTGTGTGTTCGTGTGTGCACCCAAAATCGCTGCCTTGCCACACGGCACTGGTGATAGATAGCTTAGTGAAGTGATCTGTTGGTCTTTGAAAAGGCATATAAAAAGGAAATGGAAAAAGGGAGCTTAGATGAAAAACTGCTTGTCACATCTTGCAAAAATGATTGATAGTTCAAAAGGAATCTCGCCTCCAATGAATGAATATAGAAATGCATAAATCTGAAATAAATAAAATGTTGTGACTTCAATGTTGCTTTCTCTCTCCTGGTTTTCTCTGTTGTTTTCTTCAGTCTCTCACTTTTTTTTCTCACCCCTGCCCCAATTTACTTTTTTTTCCCTGCCAGGATATGGTTATTCTTTACCATCTTTGTTTTCACCACGGATGTCCCACATTGATATTATTCTTCCCTTTCTATCTGCTCTGCCTCTGCCTTGTTTTCCTGTAGTCAGTCACCTTTTGATAACCAGAGGAATCTTACTTTCCCCAGACAGGTTCTTCTTTTGCAGCCTGCTCACTCCGTCTCCTTGAAGACTCTCTCTTTCCTCCAGTTTATCTGTATCTTCTCCATTGTTCTCTGACTACATGCTGGGGCAAACATCCTGAAGGCAGATACTGTAGTCACATTGGCCACCACACCGCTGGCCATTTCAGACCAGTTAAGCTGAATGAAGATTAGGGGTTTTTCAAGGCTTGCTCCCTGACTGCTCTTTCCCCGTCAAGGCAACATTTTGGGGACTTTGCGAAGATACTCCCTTCTCATTTGCCATCCATTTGCACATCTGCACTACTCTTAGCACTGCCTCTTGGACTTGCGTGTGATTTAAATCCTCAGTGAGGATGATGGCATGACTTAGAGTGTGACCTGCTAGTTGAGTCTAGCCCAATGAGGCCTAAAACTACAGCTATTAACTAGTCATTAACAACTGTAGAATTGCAGAAGCTTTTGAGTGGATAGTAGATTAAAAATAATAATGTATACCAGAATCTGTAAAACTAATACAGCATATAACTCTGAACTGAACAAAAGTTTTAATAAAAATACCAAATTTTTTGTAAACGAGACTGTATTACTGAAGTAAGCTAAAAAAATTGGTCTCAGAACTGTGAAGTTTCCCATGCCATGACATCGAAACAGAATTCTGTAAAGCCTTCCTCCACTGAAACAAACTTTTATTTTTGTAGTAGATAGTCATATTTTGATATTCAACTAGTACAGAATACTTTTTACTCTGAACTTACTAGCAATTATTAGAAATAACAGGAAATGATGTTCCTTATGCTGTTTCCCTAATTATAGCTTCTTATACTAATTCTTACATTTAAATACAAAGATAGATTTTTATTTTAACTTTGAAACAGTTGGAGAAAGATGGAGTCTTATAATGGAGCTTTTCTGGATTATTAGACAACTGATTTTTTTTTTTTTTTTGAGAAAATGAAACAGACTTTGTGTAATCTCAATATGGCAGTGGTTTTTAATGAATCCAGATTGATTGAATGCTTATGGAATGTTCCTAATATAAAAAGTTGGATAGAGAACAGGAGAACAGTATTTTAGCCAATTATAGCAATAATTTGTCTCTAAGCTGTTTTATTTTATACTAGCTTGTCTTCAAACCTGTCAATAACTAAAAGGAGATAATGTGGCATTTTTGCAAAAGAAATGCTTGTGCTGG
This sequence comes from Anseranas semipalmata, assembly GCA_013399115.1. Taxonomy (NCBI): domain Eukaryota; kingdom Metazoa; phylum Chordata; class Aves; order Anseriformes; family Anseranatidae; genus Anseranas; species Anseranas semipalmata. The sequence continues at coordinate 671,782 of VXAA01003127.1, forward strand.
TCTAAAAAAAAAAAAAGAAGAAGGGGTGTGAAAGTGTTTTGTTGTATGTATCTACCCCAAATGACTAGTTCATTTGTAGATGTCTACACTAGAGAGTTCTGACAACAGCACAGTGAATCTCAGCTCTAGATTCTCTCCACTTTCATTTCTGTAAGAGAAATGCTTTCAGGGGGCAATTAATCCAACCTAAAATAGCCAGCCATCTAAATTGGTTGCTCCAAAAGTTGATTCATCCCATCTGACGTAACTTCATTAACCATAGAAACAGCCTGGATGACCAACTTAAATTTAAGTTTTTAAAATTCAGTGAGATTAATTCCACCCTAGGAAATGCGTAGCCCTAGTAGAACAGCTGCTTCCCATCTCAGAAGATGGGAACAGGATTACTTTCCTAAACATGTGCAGGACTGGTAATATCAAAGCACAGATCTTCCTGTGGGGACAGTGGGGCCTATTAAGAGGTAAGCCTGTTAGTTTAAGAGGTTTGGTTCCTGCAGAGTGGGTACAATCTGAGTGAGTGCCATTTGCAAGAACACTCTTCTGGGTGATCAAAATACCAACAGCAACATAGCCATTGAGCATCTGCTCCCATTATAGGCCTCCTGAAGCGTGGAGACCTTGCCTTTGACTTCTTGCTTAGCAATCCTCTTGCCAAAGAACCTAGGAGACTGTTTTGGCATCTGGAGAATGAATTTTCTGTAGTGTCTAAAGTGAAGATGACCACAGGGGAATCTTTCTTTGCTTTCCGTTCGGTTACTGTTATTGCTGTCATGCCAGAGAGTCCTGCAGTTCTGGGTAACCTGAAAATCTACAGAATCTTCTAGAAAGAGTTTAAGACAATTTCTAGAGATTCCTTTGAAAGAGATTAATGACTTTTTCCCTGGCACAAAATACCAGATTTCTATATTCACACACAGATATTCTGTAGTTCTGCCCTTCTAATACATACTAAATCCTGTCATAATTAGGAAAGGTAGCATGGCGAGCCCTTAGGAATAAAAGCCAACATATAAAGTGGTTGAAGGATCCTTTGTATTTCTTCTTATCACCAACCTAACTCTCTCCTCAGCAGTTCTTCACCGACGTATACAAAGTAAGGGGCATGACCAACAGATGGAGAGGAGCTTTTATTTCTCTCTGCTTGACTCTGTGAGGCTACACTTGGGACGCTTTGGTTTGGGCTCCCTGGTGTAGTAAGGATGTTGAGAAACTGGGTGCAGTAGGGGTTGCTGTGATGGGCAGTATGCATATCCTATGTGAGAGATGTTGAGGAAGCTGGACTTTTCTAATTGTGTAAAGGAGGCTAGCAGCACTCTAATAATAGCCTGGAAGGGAATCACAGGTATGACAAGGTCTTCTTAGTAGTGCCAGAGAATGTAACAAGTGGCAATAGTCACACACAGTGGATGGGGAGGCTTAGGTTGGATGTTAGAGAAAGAGCTTCACTAGGTGGGTTGTGTAGCACTGGGACAGGTCACCCAAAGAGGTGGTGGAGTCTCCATTCTTGAAGGTTTTTCAAGACTCGGCTGGATAAAGATACAGCTGACCTAATGGTATACTGTTTGTGATAGCTCTGTGTTGAGTGAGAGGTTGGTTGGACCTCAGAGTTACGTAGTTCCATGATACCATTTCTACAGTTTTGAGTTTTTCCATCTTTGAAGATGACATTGCTGTGATGCCCTTGTTTCTGGCTCACCCTCCGCTGTGGAGAACGATCTTACTGCTTGTTTGTGATCCCAGTGATTGCACCTAGAAAGCATTACTGCAAAAAGTTGAGGAAAAACTGGCATTATGCCTCACCTGGAAGGTCTATGTATTTGTGTATTGAGATTGTTCATTTCTAAAGCAATCTAACTCAATGTATGAACCGCATGGGAAACTGCAAACTGTATGGGAAATTTGCAATCACAAAATTGTCATTTTAATTGCAAGATAGTAGGGGAGAATGGTAGCTGTTGTCTGAGGCCCTGGACCCAGACAATTTACAGCTTTCTGTGTGTGCTTAGAAGCAGACAGCCAGGTGTTACAGATTTATTTTAGTTCCTACCAACCAGGGGACTATTGGTATAGTAAAACACTAGTATTTAAAACTTGTATATCGAACCTTGGGAACCAGCAACTCCTCTAACCAGATCTAAATGTAATGTCAGTAAACAACTGAACAGCACTTTCTTTACTAACTAAACACTCTAACTCAGTATCGTAACTGTTTGAATTGCCAGGGAAGGTCTTCTGGAAAGAAGCTGAAGTGTAGTGGTTTACTTCAAAGTGTTTCTGTGAAAGATTTTAAGATCTATCTCCTTTTAAACTTTGGCTGACAAAATTAGTTTGGAAAAAATGATGTTTTATAAAGTTTATTTGGAAAGCAGATGCTTGCTGAGTCAGAGTTCATGGGATTAGAATATTGTACAGTGATTATATCAGGCAGCAGCTGTGGCTCTGATTCATGTGCCAGGTTTAGATAAAAAGAGATATTTCTTCTGGGACCAATCAAAAATACTAATATTTGATCAAGGAATTACTAGCTGAATCTTTATTAATTGCATAGTGAGATGTTCAGTGACCTTTATTTAAGATGATTCTTTAGAGACTAAAAATTAGCTAATCTAAGTATGTGTTTCATTTAGAGTAGACTAACCTCAGAAATATCATTAGGATCTAAGCATCTGTTCATCAATCAAATAACTCTTTATGGAAAGAGCTCTTAGTTGATACTTCTTATGAAGTCAAAAGAGACTTCTAGATGAAGTAAGTCCACTAAAATAACAGATTTTTTAGAACATTATAATATGTGAAATGAAAAGGAAGGATGTAGCTCAACTAAGTAAGTGCAAAGGTAAAGATAACCCTTCATTATGGAGGATGGAAGTAATTAAATTGCCCTTTTTTCAGGTTACTGTGGTATATGGAATATGTTATTCACTGCTTTCATAACCTCTGCAATCCTGAGAATAACTGGCTGAATGAAGATGGAATTTCACTGTAGGATTTCACTTACTTTGTTTTCTATGTGAGCTCAAGACTTTCATATAAGTGACTTCGATTTCCACTTGGTATGTCTGGCTAAAGTATGGTAAGTATTTTCAAGAAATGTCAGGCTATTATAGGGTAGGCAATAGCAATAGAATTGTGTAAATGATACTGTGTGTCTAACTGTGCTGAGCGAAGCCTGTTGACTTCAGGGAAGGCTTTGGTGCAAATTACAGGTGAGAGTAGGTAAGCATTCTTCAGTCCTAAGGTTCATCTTCATCAGCTTACAATTTCTTAAGTTTAGGGTATTTTGGGAACAATTTGACAACTCCGTTAGCTGCCCAAGTATGAATTTGAAATATTTCCACAGCACTAACATCTTTTTTACTGTCATAGGGAAATAAACATTTCTTGTTTTTTTTTTTTGTTTTTTTTTTTCATGGAGTCTAATTCATTTATCATGAACTCCTCATTGCTTTAATGAATGTATTTTTCCCCCCAAAAAATCTTTATAAATTGAAAATATAACTTCCAGTCATAAAATTAAAAAAAAAAAAAAGACAAATTGTAGCAATTTTTTTGTAGGGGATTTTTTAAAAGCTGGAGAGAGGGGAAGATCCGTACCTTTTAGCTGTAAACATACGCGTTACCTAAGCTGGAAGTCTGGTCGTATTAGGATATCAGACAGAAAGGTGGATCAGAAACAGATCAGGATGATTCAGAAACCATGTGGTCAGCTTTTAATATAGGCGTTTCAATTAAGTTACATTTGCATTCAAAATTAAATGCAAATAAAAGTTATTCCCTTGAGTCTACATTCTGATTTTCTTTTTTTTTTGAGCATTTTTTCCAAAATTATGTACTTTTGAACAATACAGTTCATGGGGAAAATTTTGTCCATTCTTCTAAATACAATGTCCCTGGCATGGCAAGCTGAAGGGGTATTTTCCTTTTCTTTTGTTCCACATGTTAGTCTCCAGACAGAAAAATGAGTACTAAATACAACATTTTCCTTCAATGCTGGTATGCATTTGTAGTTAGGGTGTTGTCACTGTCTGACAAATTGTGGAATGCAATGGGATTTCATTTCCTTAATTTCTTAATTTTTCTATTCAAAATACTTGGGATACTTATCAGCAAACATATAGTATCATGACAAAAACCACATAAAGCTGTAAATGTAAAGACAGAATACTCTGCTTCACTTTAATGCTCCCCCCGTTTGCACATCCATATATTGCCATCTTTAAGAACATGTTTCCAGTGAGACCCATTTTCCATTTAATGTGCGTGTTGGAAAGCAAATGAGGGTGCTTATGGAGTGAAGCAGTTCCAGGGTCCAAAACGTGCTTGCTTATTTTTCTCCTTGTAATACACATCCTAATTGGTTTTTGATAAATGTAATTTCTTCCAATATTGTAGCAGCAATATAGGAAGAACAAGTGTTTTTGAGTAGTGGAGAGAAAGTTGTTTGAAAGGATCTTAGCTACTCTATCATTTCCTTGCAGGAGGAAACACCATCAAGGAGGAAAACAAAATGCTCCTTGCTGAAGGCAGGCATGGGCCGGTGTGCAGGGAATGTGCAGTGGAACGACACCTTAATCAATGACAATATCTGTTTTTCTAAGCAATTCAACTTATATCTTGTGGTTTTATTAAAAAAAAAAAAAGTCATTTGTAGCTGTGTTTCATCTATTCTTAGCTAGTATAGTAAACCGAAGCCATCCAAAGATGTGCATAAATACCTCAAGTGATGTGAGGGTTCTGTAGGACAGTATCTGGCCACAGACTGAAACGTGTTCAAAGGGACACAGCCTGAACTTTGTCCTTCTTTCTGCCTGGAAGGTAGTTTTAGTTGCAAAGTTAACAAGGTCTCTAGGAGGCTGGGGGCTTTGCTTGTTTTGGTTTTATTTTGCTTGGAATTTTAAATTGTAATACAATAACTACAGTTGTGTTCTATATAAATTTGATTGCAAAGTAGTCAATATAAAACAATGATGTTTAGAACAAAACAGTGAAAAATTTATTTCCTTTTCACTGCATCTCTGATACTTAAATACAATATAATAGGCAATGTAAAGTGTGTAAAGAATCTGACACACGGAATTGGACAGGCAGTGTTAATCAAGTGTCTTTTGGGCCTAGAAATCAAATCTCCTTAGTGGTTATTTATCTAGATTGGATTTGGGTTTGAACTCCAGAGGATTTCACAACAGACACAGGTTTACTAAACTGTTAAGCTTAAATTATGGTGTGTGTACATGTTTTTCTCCTGTTTCAGCCTCTGAAGATACTAAAAGGATTATATAAGAAGGAAACACAAATATTTTAAACACATATAAATGAATAATTAGACTGTTCTTCTGTATGAAAATACACTATTAAATGCTCAACTTCATGACTATAAAATGAAAACATCAACCTCTCTATTAGCAGGACATAAGAAAACATGAATATATCCATTGATTCTTGCTAGTTCTAGTTTTTGCTTTACCTCAAAAAAATCCATGCCAAACTTTTGAAAGACATTGAGATTTTTTTTTTTTTAATTTAAGTGTTTTTAAAAGTTTCTCTAAGCTTGTTTTGGTTGATCCTGACTTCTCTTTTCATTGAAAGACCAGCAGATTGTGGACAGTACTCTTGCCTTGCACCTTGAGCCATGCGGTTGCCTGTCTCAACTTGCAAACATATGTTCTGCCACACTGCTTGTGGATTTCTTTCTGATGCCTATAATACTATAGAACTTGAATTAATACACATCTTGACAGTCCTTATGCTTTAAAATAATTGGTGTGGATTTCTTTACTGGTAAAACTGGGAGAAGAAAGTCATGAGATATCCTATTTCATTTGCTGCTTTAGTCCTAAGATGTTCTGGACTTTTTTTTTTTCCAATTAGTTTCCTGAATTCTTTGTTATCTTAGCTAATAATGTGCTTTGGAGTGCTAATTAGTAACAGTAAAAAACAGCTCATACTTTTAGCAAGAGACAAGGTTTCTTGTTCTGATAATAAATGGTAGAGCACTTGTATTTTGTATTGTGTCTGTTGAACAGTTTGTACCCTAAGCAGTCAGTAATTAAGCAAGGGAGGAGACAGGGGAGGAAACATCCTTGGGGGGAAGGGGGTACTATGAGGGTTCCTTATTTTTATCTGTGGAGACATGCAAGATTGCAGGTCTCTTTTCTTGTTTAATTTTAGTCAGCGAACTTAATTGTACCTAAATATCAAATGAAATGATGGTACATCTATAATATGAAGCATTTAAAATTTGTTTCTGTTGTAGCAGTGGTTTTGTTAGCATCCTTATCAATAGGTGAATCTACTTTTGCAGGTTAGAAGGAAATATTTGGGGTTTTATGTGTATTATAAACATAACATACAGAGACTAATTCAGTGCTGACTCACTTGCAGGTCCATGATTACAGCATCTAGTCAGTTTAATTTCAACAGCTTTTTATAGCAGCATTTATTTCTGTTGGATCACTCAATTTGCTTGATGTTACTGTCCTTAAAAAAATCTGAGTCTAATTTCTGCTCTGATAAGGGGGTTCGCGCAAAAGTCCTCGTCGTGCTGCCTTCTTGTGAGAGCTGATTAAACTTCTAGACCTAGAGTTTGTAAAATATGTGCCCTTTGCTTACTTTTTAAATGTGATGAATCATCCACTGATAGCACTCCGCAAGTGTAGGTCTGTGGGAAGCTCTCAAGTGTGTGACAGCTTGAGCACTGATGGGCAGAGCTTAGGAAGAAGGGCGACAGGATGTTCACGTTCATAAAATCCTCCTTGCTTAAGATCATTTACAACAAAAGGGCAACATAACAATTAAAGAAATGTTACGGTGAGACCCAGTGGATGTGTTCAAACTGCTCCTTACCACAACAGGGAGGAGCACATTGCACCTGTGTTCACCTGTCTCCTACCTGTACCAAATTTTGTAAGCATGTCTTTGAGTGTTTCCAGCAGCATATGACTCAAAAAGGTGGCTACTTTGAGTGCATGTTAGTGGCATGCTAAGCTTTAGGATATGCTGGGGCTTGTGCGACCACATACATTTCCAGTGGGGCTTTTCAAAAGATATGAGAATCTGGCTTCACTAACGTCTTATTTTTTCCTGTACTATCAGAAGTGAGAAAGTTTCTGCGAATGATTAATCATCTCTTTTTAGTGTGTACATCACTGAACTCAAGTAACATGCACTATAGTGTATGATTGAGGAAATGGTTTTAGGTGTTTTAAATGTAATGGCCTAGCACTTTCTTCGAAGAATACTTTATTCACTGATGCTTTCCGATATGACAATGAAAAGTTAGTAAATGCAGTTTTAAAGACTCTGAATTTATTTACCTCCTGTTCTCTTTGAAGAGATTCAAAGCCTGTCAGGTAACTGTCTAAAATCTGTAGTATAAACTTCACAGGTGATTATTTTTCCAACTAAACCGAAAGTCTGAAAAAAAAAAAAAAAAAAGTCTGCAAAAATGACATGTTGGACAGAGAACAAATAGAATAATGTCTTATATTTGTGGAGTGGTTCAACTGAAAATAGGAAGCTACACTTCCTTAATGTTTTTCTGCTCTTTTCAGAAACTGTAGGCAATCAATGTTTGTCCTAAATGCAAACTTGAATAGCTGTCAGCACTTTTAGAGAAGTTAGAGGTACCTTATCATTTTGTCTTAAGATTTCTTTTTCCTCCCTCAAAGTTCGCATCTGTTTGGTTGAGTTACCCAGATAAAATTCCGTTGTCTAAATAAATGTCTGTCTAAATTTGTCTGAATAAATATGGCTACAGGTGTTGTTATAGTACCAGTAGTTAAAAATAATGATGAAAAATTCCCATGCAAAGGAAAATGATTACAGATACTTATAGTACAGGCCAGGCAGCCGAGGATGAGATTTGCTCATCTGTCAGAGCCACGTGCGGTGAAGAATTTTTCTGGCCACTGTCTCCTCTGTCTGCAAAGTAACTTTCCAGGTCTTCTTCCTTGCAGTAATACCTCTGAAAACTGGTTGTGGCCAGGATATTAACTATTTTGAGTTTTTCTTACTTTCTACGGTTCTAGCAGAATGAATCTCCCATTTTCCTTTGCACTAGGAACAGGTTTCTCTGTGAGTCTTGATTACGGTAGTATTTTCATGGTGTGGAAAAGATAAGAGAATCCAACCTTGCTAATGTCTTTTTCTTTTCCTGTACTGTCAGAAGTAAGAATGTTTCCACAAATGATTAATCATCTTCATTTAATAAGGCTGTATCTTCATTTCCTGAAAAAGCAGATGGGAAGAGATGTCTATCTCCATTCTACGCAAACTTCAGAGGGCTAAAGCAGACTTTGGAAATGAATTGATTTGTCTGGGTTGTCGTGACGCATCTTCCCATGTGGAATTTCTTCCCCAGCACTAGCAGTTGTTGCTCCAGAGGCCTCTCTGGTATCCATCCATCTGGAGGATGCTCGAGTTAAAACAGAAGGGATTCCACAGAGCTTGCTAGGCAAAATGATGCTCAACAGTATTAATAGTAGCATGCTGTGGTCCTCAGTAAAGCAGGGCTTCCACCTTGGAGAGAAGATTGAAGTTGTATTGTAGGGTCATTTGGATTAGGAGACGAGAAAGGTTGGATGTTGGGATTGCTGTGTCTCTGTCCACTGTGTCTTCCCTTTATTTGTATGCCAGCATTGCACTGGGCATTAAGTGGCTTGCTGGTAGTCTTTTGTAGGCTTTGCGTTAGTCTAAGTGTAATCTTTGCAAACTAATTCCTTTAGAGGCCATCTGTTTCTTGTAATTCACCAAAGGTCTTTGCACTCCTTATTTTGTCAGTACAGGCTTTAGATGCAGACTATGTAGCATGTTGTGTTGTGTTGACCGTGCCAGTAAACGTCAGAACCACTGCATACTAGAGGTGAGAGGTAGAGGTACAGCATATAAATGCATCCAGAATATGTACAATAAGGACGTCTTCTTTAAGTGATCATGCATTCTGTTTTCCATTTAATAGGCTATCTTCCATTTCTGTTTCCACTGCCCTGAAGTAGCTCTCAGTTATTGAATGCCCATGAACAGGGAACAGTGCCTGTATTCCTTGTAAATTCATAGTTTTTTATTGCTTGGAATTATAGTCTAATGTCAGAGAAGTGCATTGGCAGAACATGTCTAAAAACACAAAATTCACCAAGCTTTCACTCTCTTTTTCTAGTTTGTGGTGCTTGTGTTATAGAAGCAGTTAGATAATCACAAGCAATATGAGCATGGTATGGTGTACAAAACACCCCTCTGGCTCTTTATTCAAGGATTCCAGCATCATAAAAAGCTAATCTGCAAGAAAAATTGTGAGTATTAAAAACAAATGAGTAGTTACTGTGCTCTCTCTATTTCTCACTTATGACCCTGGTCTAGCCTTTTAAACAAAAGAGTATAGCAATCTGTCACACAAAGTATTCTTGACGTCCCCAAAATGAGCTTCTCATTTTTTTCCTTTTTTCCTTTTTTTTTTTTTTTGTTACTTAGATTTAAGTTGTTGCATAATTAAAATCTCTTTGACATCCTGCTTAGAGTCATATGGTCATCCTGTCACAGAATTTGTATCCATCTGGCTCACAGCTGATGGAACTGTGTACTAACCCATTCTCATTGTATCAGGCACCACTTGGAAATTCATGACCACTGTGGCTATAACTTTTTCAAATCAGTCAGCTCCCACCAAGTATAATGATTGGTAGGCTGCACTTTTTTTTTTTTTTTTTTTTCACTCAAAAGGATTTTTTTTAAAAAAAACTCTNTTTAAAACAACTTACTCTTGCTCTCTCATTTCATAAAGAGTTGGGGTTGTTCAGCTGGAGAAGAGAAGGCTGTGGGGAGACCTTATTGCAGCCTTCCAGTAGTTTAAGGGGGCCTACAAGAAAGACAGATAGACTTTCTACCAAGGCCTGTAGTGGCAGGACAAAGGGCAATGTTTTTAAACTGTAAGAGGCTAGATTTAGACTGGATGTAAGGAAGAAATTCTTTAATTCTTTACTCAGAGGGTGGTGAGGCACTGGAACAGGTTGCCCAGAGAAGCTGTGGATGCCCCATCCCTGGAGGTGTTCAAGGCCAGGCTGGATGGGGCCCTGGGCAACCTGATCTAGTGGAAGGTGTCCCTGCCCGTGGCAGGGGGTTTGGAACTGTGTGATCTTTAAGGTCCCTTCCAACCCAAACCAGTCTATGATTCTATGATTCTCTCTATTGATTTTCATGTATGTTACAAAATGAGTAGAGATCTTGTGATTATTTAGAGGCTGTTTCTAGGCATGTTGCCTTTGGCTATTTTCCTGCTCCCCAATAATTCCATTCTGGGGAATATATCCTTTCACCTCTGGTGTCTCTGTGCCTCACTTACAAACAGCTCCCACTTCTGAAGCAGGACGCCAAACAAAAATTTGGCTCCCTCCTAGTCAGCCAATTTACACAGGTCTATGGGCCGATGCAGCATTGGTAGAAGCTGTGGAAGATTTACATGCTGTTACATGCTGCCATTTGTTGTGCAGATGCACTGTACATACAGTGAGGCTGACACGGCTGGGAACTGCAGTGCTTGTGCATATCAACCCTGCGGTGTGTATTCAGGGAGTCCAATTTGTCCAAAACAGCTTGTGCATGTACGGTAGGTCTGAAAGCAGTTTCACTGAAAAGCTGTTGAAATGCAGAGCAGCTGAGCAATGGTATAGCTTCATAGCTTCATGGTGGGCTGAACTTCATGGCAAACAGCAAAGGCCAAATTTGTCGGTGAGGCGCTGCACTGTGCAAGTCTGGATGCTTCCAGAAGTTTGTCTCAGGTTGGGGTATGCTATTTTAGCTATCATGCATTTATGAAGATCTATTTATGGAAATCCAAGAGTTTCATGAATAAATGAGATAGCATATTCTTTTCTTCATTTCATGAATTACAGTATCAACATTTTAGAGCCTATTCATGAATTAATAATTACTTTAATCAATAAAAATAATTATAGTGCTAAGAACATTTTAACAATGAATGCTTTCATGCCGTTTCCACTCCTTTTTAATTAAAGCATGACAACTCATATTTACCATTTTCATCATGATATCTCTAAATGGTGAAATTTGTCATCTTTGACTTGGGCTCTAATTATAATTCTTTTAGATGGTTAAAATTTCTTCTCATTATTCAATTATGCTTGCTCCAATATTAACCCCCCCAAAAGTTTCTCTCAAAATCTCTTTCATGCTGTAAGAATATCTTCAGCTTCATAATACCTGTTTTAAATATTCTACTCTATCCAGAATAAGTGCAAGTTAAATATATGAAATAGAAAAACAAAGATAAATTGCTGAATATAAATAAATACAGCAGAAGACCAATTATTTCAAGTTTAAATGCATCTGTCTTTTTTCAGTATAGCATGAAATATTAATAGAAATTTGTTGCAAACATAGCAATTGCTAAAAGACCATAATAAGCTTGCAAAAGCAGTATACAAACTTAATTTCTATGACTGTGACAGTCTTCAATTAAATGATCTAATTTTTTTTTTTTTTTTCATAACAAATCTCTTTCTTGCTCTTTGGGGCAGGTTTGTAGGTTGCTTGCCATTCCCTTAAACATAACAACTTGCTTCATTCTTGTACAGCATACTGTCCATATCTTATTTTACTTATATTTTTTAAGCTTTACTATGTGAGAATAAGTTTCTTTTCCTGTGGCCCTCATTACAGTAAGATCTATTTGCTGCAAAAATGTTTGTTTTTTTGTCAGAGCCTCAGAGAACTGTATTTTGCCTGTTCTGTGGCTAAGGGTGTGAGACACTGAAGAACTATGGGGAAAATTATTATGCTTGAGTTGACCATATTCAGGCATGTAGGACCTAGGTTTTCAAATTCCTTGCTTTGTAAAATAGCATGTAATATTATGAAATTGTACTAGCACTCTTAAGACAGAACTTTTACTTATTTTCAACACAGCTGTGACAGTACTTCCAGGAATCAACCTTAAGTGAAGGATTTTAGGCTTGGATTCATGCCATTTGAATTTAGACATGTAATTGTGATACATATGTCAGGAGTTGAAGATCTCTTTGTACTTGCAATAACCACAATGCTTCCTTTTCACTCCTTGCTGTCATTATTTCTCTCATTATATGCCTTCATTACAAAGCTTCTGCAACATCTTTCTTCACTGTGCATCAGAGTCATTTGTAGACTGTTCAGTGTATTAAAAAAGAAGAGCTATATGTGACCAAGTATCCACAAGGTCCAGTTGCTGTGCCTGTTGGAAAGATGTTTTTACCTGTCTTAAGGATGCTTTCAGTTGACCTGCATGGTTTTCAACCACTGTGTTTGCCTAAAAAGCCAAATTCCTCTTTCTGTGCCCTTCAAAACCCATCACTTACAGCCAGACTGCTCCCTCAGGATTCTGTTGGGCATCAGTCTGCAAATAGGTCCCACAGTCTGAATCCAACCTCCTCGAATTCCTGAGACTGGTCAATTAAAGACTGAATTATAGTGTTCATTCATGGGAGAGTAAATTAAATTTGCAGATGGAACCAATTTCTGGCATTGTATCTCTGGAGTGCTTGACTTCAAATCATCATAAGGTAACTTCAGGAAAAATTTGTGTGTGCAGTTTCCAGTAGTTTTAGAAGATCCATCGGGGAGAAAGCTGCAAATAAGTCAGTACGCGCACTGATCATCAGAAGGAATGAAAAATTTGAGATCCACTGTGGAGAGGTTTGCTATTTAACCTAGTTCAGTATTCAGCAGCTTCATCCTCTGAATGACTTACACCTTTCCAGTAGCTTCATACAAACTGGCTTCCAGTGGTGGAAATCTCAGGGTTCATTCCAGCTCTGGAACAAAGTGCTTTTAGGTGCGCACATCTCTGCCTCCTTCTACCAAATCACTCCTGACCTCTTCTGCTCTGTCTTTTCCTTATGCCCAGATCCTTTTTCAAACCCTTTCCTTGCCTGTTCCAGTCCCTTCTCCATGAAGTTTCTTCTGGCTCTGTCTAGACTCTCCTGTCGTCTTCTTTCCAGCTCAAACAGAAGGGACAGACAGATGACACTCTCTTCCCTGTGTCCCCCCTCTAACTTTCTGACGTTTTTTCTGGCTGACCTGTCAGTGTTTGTACTTGCTGTCAGGGCAGAGGGATGATCTGGATGCCTCCCCCCTCACCTGCACCCCACAAAGGCTGCTGGTTTCATCACGTCCTAACTGGATGCTGGACCAGATAGATGGTTTTGCAGAACAGTCCTCATCTTCCACACAGATGCGCATGAATGAAAACGGTCCTAATTGCAATGCTCAGAGCAGAACTTAGTGCCATGAATATGTGGTAGGAGTGACTTCCCTGGCTGGTTTGAGCCTTTAGGAAGCGTAGGACCAAAGGATGTCTCAGCTGTGAATCCAAAGGCGTTTTGGCAGCAGCTAGGCACTCCAGTCTCGAGCGGCAGTGTCTCTGTGTAGTAGCAGGATTGCTGTCGTGGAACCGAGGTTACCTTGGTTGCCAGCGTAGATGTCTACAGCTTCTCAGTTTTCTATTTTGAGTTTTGTGGGCTGCTTCTTTTCTTGGATCGCTGTTGCGAAGGCGGTTATTTAAACTCTGTCCTGACTTGCAAAGTTTGGGATATTGCCTTTAAATATTTCGCTTTTTTTCCCTTCCCCAAGGAAGTGAAGCTGTTCATGTCAATTGGAATTAAATTTGGATCTAGGTGTAAGAGTGTAACAGTACAAAACAGTGGCAGTTTACCAAAGAAGTAATCGAAAAAAAAGGAGCAGAAGTAAAAAACTTGAAATGATGGTTACACTGTTTTTTATTTGGTGGGGAACATCCCATTTCAAAATATGCATATCATTTAAGTGCCACTTTACCTGTCAGTGTAAGTGAGATTAGTTGGTGTATAAGGCTTGTACGTACTGGCTCCATGCACACAGCAGAATTAATTAATTATATATTAATTGCACTTGGTATGTTAATGTCTTAATGCATCTTAATGACAAAACTTATTTTAAGAAATGATTTTAACTTTATGTGGGTCTCACAATAAACGAAGAGTATTTTTTAGCTATTTATACAGTCAACTAGTTGCAAGGAATATGGACAAGCTTTGGTCTTCGTTGTTGTGTATACAGATGGGTAAGAGGCAATCACTAAATTTTATATTCACTCTTTTTAGTCACGGAGAATATGTTTTTGTGAAATCCAAAGTAACAGTCACCAGTACTCAGTTGCTGCTTCACTGTGAATTGCAATTGTTTGATGAAGCAGCTATTTCCAGTTTAGCACACTGAGAAATGAGCTCAGGTACCCATTTTCCTGGCACGTGTGTATGACATAATACTAAATCCTTTAAATATTACGCCCAAATCTCATGTGAAAGTGCTTTTCCTGTATTATTTCATGAAAACAGAAAATTAGGATACATCTAAAAAGTATCTTGAGCAAACATTTGCATTTGGTGGATTTATCATTTGCTGTTGGCAGGTCTTTCAATTATTTCAAGATATCTGAGATGTGGGAATAATTTGCCATGAAATGATACAGCTTTTCCTTTAAAAAAGGCATAAAAAATAATTGCTCTATAAGATGTAATGTTTATGAAGTCATACGAATTGTTGCATAATGCGCACATGGTGAGAACTGTGCATTTCACGTTAAATACAAGAATGGCTGTGCATTAGGAAGGAATATTTAAGAAATCAAGAGAACTATAAACGGCCATCTGCTTCATTCTCCATTTTTATTTGCTGGATTAACCCACTGCAATATTTTAATGGATAATGGATTGCTGTTCCATCTGCTCATTAAATTCTTCATATCACAAAACTGCCTATCATGAACAAGGGTTGCTTTCTGTGAGGGGAGGGATGGTTGTTGGGGGGAAAGAAAAAGAAAATATAAAATGGCAAACAGCATGAAATATAGCTTTCCTGTTAACCTCGGCTGTGACTACCAGTTTTTCCTGGGCTTGCTGCTGACTTAGCACAATCTTCCTTACGTTGCTGTGGGGTTACAAAGGAGCAATCAGCAGTGGGCTCCTGTCACCGACAGTTTTGTGTTTCTGCTGGGTGCCTTCCCCCCTTCTTCTGGGCAATCCTCTGTGCTGTGAGTAGGAGAGCGAGTGGGGCAGGGCTGCTGTGTTCTGCTTGCTCTCAGATGCCTGCATGGACCTCCTGCGTGGTTGCTGCCAGAGTATTAATTTGAAGCTCCTAGGCTACTCTGACCCTTCTCTTCACTGACAGGCTGCGAAGCACAAGGCTTGTGCAAAACAGTTCGAACTTCTTTCTGTTCCTCCTCTTTGGCACCAAATGGGGGCAAGGGAGAAGAAGCTGGAGTGTGATTGCCTGGGTACTCTGAGACCGGACCTCAATCTTGTGCTTTGCTGCAACAGCAGAAAATGTTTGAGCCTCTTAGTTCTGTAAATACACATTACTGCTCTCGCTATCAGAATAAGCAGTATAACTTTGGCAAGGTGCTTGAGGGAGCGTTGTTATAAGCATTTCCAGGTACTGGGGAAGCCCTTTCCATGAAGGGTAATTCCTGGCAAGAGTGCAGTTTTTAAAAAAGGGAAGAGACGTTAAGACAAAAAGATGGCTGAAGAACAATTTACCATAATATTATTCTAAGATAACAAACCACAAAGTAGAATTTACCTAAATAGGCCTAGTAGGGCATTTCAACCATTCCATTGTGATTATTGTAACAGTCTAGAAGCACAAAGCAAATCACAGCAGAAGTCTCAGAACACAAAAATGCGTTGCAGAAAGACATTTGAATATGTTGTTTAAAAGAGAAAGACATCTGGTTCCAGTTACCCATTGACACCGGAGTATACACAGATGACCAGCCCAGAGTTTACATTTTCCTAGAAATTTCTGTTATCTCACAGTGTCATTCGTGAGTGGAAATAGCCAATTTGGAACTCATAGTGGGGCCGGATGTATGGTTCAGTTTACTATTTTCCCCATTTGTTTACACTGAATTTCACTTGCCATTTTATTGACTAACTACTCTGTTTCATAATTTTTTTCTGCAGTTCTCTTTCCTGACAATATAAATTGTAGGCTCTGCAGGGCTTCTGCCTAGAGACAGGCTGGTATCTGTGCTCAATATGAGCTATCTTGTCATCTGACTTTTGCACATATTTCTATAATAGGAACTTGTCCATCGGTACCTGCTTCTGAGTTTTGCAGGTATTCAAACACTTCTCTTTTCCCTCTCCTTCTTTTGGAGAAAAAGATATTTGAAAATTCAAGGCTAAAATGTTTCTTCCCCAATTCCCTGCCTCATTTCCCTTTCATAATGGGCAGGTTTAGCATTCATTGTGTTTAGGACAATGACTTCCCTGTAAATGATTTTTGTTCAATTTAAGCAAGCGAGGCTTGGCACACTCACGCCTTGCTGTTTGTCTTCTCAGCCTTTTATCATCCCTGCCCAGGTAACTCTGCTCTGCCTCTGTTAGGAGGAGCAAAAAGCCAAAAATGAAGCCTTCCTTGACTGATAACCTCAACAGGAGTATTGTACAGCACATGGCTATGGGGAAATTGCCAACCATTTTACACAAGTCAAAGAGGGTAGGTCTCATGGTTGCATCTTCAATTCTCTGGTCAAGAAACTGCAGAGCTTAGCCTGGAAACCTGCAAAGCTTCTTGGCGGTCACAAACATCCAAAGGGTTTGTATGTATGATGAGATTTACTGTACAGACATCCGTGAAAATTGCGTAAGCTGGTATACACCTCTGTCATGTTAGAAAGGCATAGTCAAAGTGAGTTTATACCTGATCACTCGTACCCTGCTACTCCTACAGTCAAAGTTCAAGCACTACTACTCAAATGTATCATAGAATCACAGAACGGTTTGTGTTGGAAGGGACCTTGAAGATCATCTAGTTCCAACCCCCCTGTATGTGTGCTTGGGATTGCCCTGACCCAGGCACAGGACCTTGCACTTGGCCTGGTTGAACTTCATGAGTTCTGCGTAGTGTGTAGGTAACAGGAATGTCGTCTCACTTTCCTAATTGCAAGACAGTTTCACAGAGTTGTTCCGTAGAAAGCTTTCATAGACTAATATGATGGTCTCAAGAACTGATTTCAGTTGCAAGAATTACATCCCTCTGAGTTATTTCTGTAAGTCATCACTTGAAGTTAAGTATTTTTTTTTTAATCCACTCAGTCCTCTGTAAGCTTAACGACTACAAAAACATTAACAAAATAATAAAAAACAGTATGGAATAAATGTTGATGCAGCGTGAAGACGTTTGCAAGGCTGTGCATATTCAGCGATATTCTGTCTATGCAGGAATTACTTGTATTTTCAATCAAAGAAACTCTCAGAAATATATTGTACTGGAGTCCAGTGGACAAGAAGACTGATGAAAGGGATGTTATGAACTTTCAAGAAAGAGCAATTTGTCTTGGTTGCCCTCTGATACAGCTACTGCAGACAAGAGCATTTTAAAATACTTCTAAATGAAAATGAGGTGAATTGGCTTTGATCTACTTGGTCATAAAAATTATTCATCAACTTCAGAATAATTATGAAGCACTTCTGGCACACTGTAACTTTCCCAATTGCAGTGAGTTTATGGACTTTATTGACAATGGTAATAAGAAGATAAGAAGCACTTTGGTCATTAATTAGGGAAAGTCAGTTAAAAGTGAGAATTTCTAATTGTTCAGAATAAGGCACATGCCCTGTGAAAGATTTAGAGATATCAGAGCAAGTGTATTTTGTTTATCTGTCCCAGATACTAAGAAAAAAAACACTCTCCAGCAGTTTCTCTCATTTTAAGGACTTCACATTTTACAGAAAAAGGGGGTGAAGCCCTCCAAAACATGTAAGATTTCTGATGATAGTGTATCCTCCATGTTAACATGTACTCCAGAAGCAGAAGGAAATATGCTGTATCCCATCCTCAGGGTACAGGGGAGGACTCCACCTGCCAGTTATTATTGACGTTTGTTACATCAAACTGTAAAATCAAGGTTAAACAACGACCGCAGATCCCATACTGCATGGTGGTGTCTGGTTTCAGGAGTCTCCCTTCTTTTCTCTGTATGTGCGCAGCTGGAAAGGAGTTACATGAAGAAATTAAGAGCATCCAGGCTTTAGATTATGAGGCCAGAATATGCTGAGCATATTTTAAAGCATAAGTCACATCAATAATTGAAAGCTCTTTGCAAATTTTTAAATCTTATGAATTAGTAAATAAAATATAATAAAGACCAGATGTATTTCACATTCATTTATTCACAAAGTATAGTTTGCTTTAATAATTCTAATTCTTCATAGTGTGCTTTAACATTATCCTATTAAATCTTAGCTTTGAATTGCTGACACTCACATTTTCTTCAGTGCCTGAATTATGGTAGATTGAACAGTAATGAAATGCCTGTTTCTGAGATTCTAATGAAAAGGAAAAGTTAGGAAAATGCATAATACACATCATAAAATACGTTTGCTATGCAGTGTTTGGGATAGCATTAGAAATTTGCTTTTTAGTGCCATATCTCATCTTTCCTTATCATTTTATTTTAATTCAAGAAGGGTCTTTTACAGCAAGTGGAAGTATGGTGAATTGAGACTTTCAGTGCTGTGTACTTTTAGTACTATGAATTTCAGACTTTTGTTTGCATACCAGTGGGAAAACATTGGCAGTGGACTTTTGGTTATATTTTAGAACTGGGGGAAAATACTAAGTTTTAAATTGCCCTGAAAGTCAGAACTAAATAACAAAAAAGATTTTTTTTTTTTCCAACTAATAGCTTATTAAATTCTAGCAGCATGTGTATGACTTCAGACCTGGAAGCAAGAGAGCACTGCAGTGATTTCAGACTTTGTGCGCCTTTCCTCCTTGTGTCCCCGGAGGATTTTCAGAATGCGTAGCTCAGGGCTGATGTATGTAATAAAAGCGATTCTCAGAATGGTTTTGATGCCTTTCCCATACTGTTCCTGGACTATCTCCCCACTTTTTGTCACATTTATAATGCATCTAGTTTTGATGTTCATCTCAATAGACACCTGAAAAGGGAACTTTTCAGCAGTGAGGCATTCCCAGGGTGCACATCACATTCCTAAAGGCAAGTGCTTCTACCAAGTGTGGGTTCACCTCGCTTGGGGATAGTTCACTCTAGGGACTGCTCACAGACAGCACTGTGGATGAAAGGGCACAAGGTTTGCCCTCCTCTGTTCTGTGCAGTTCTCTGACACCACCCGAGCAGCCTTTTTCGCTCTCAGATGTGCCCGCTTGCCCTCCGTTGCTGCCCACAGCATGCAAGTGCCTATACTGAGCTTCTTGCTGTAAAGCCCTCTTCTTGTTTATTGCAACATAACCATCTCAAGTGCTTTGAAAACACACAAAAATAATTCTGCTTAGTCCAGTCTGGGCTGGATATGGGTAGCTGCAGGAGAACAAAGCCACTGGTGGGGCCAAGAGTCAGACCCCGGCTTTCCTTTTGCCAGGGTGTAGCCATGACTTTGAACACCTGCAAGCGTACCCTTAGATTTGTGTGCCAAATTGTGCGGCGTGCCCGCTTCTTTAGTCCTTGCACCTGACTTCTGTTCCAAGAGATGCAGACTTCATGTGTAGTGTACCTTAATGTCTAGTTATTCTAGGTTGCACAGCTATTTTAAGTCTAACTGCTCACAGAGCTATTTTTGAAATGGGGCTTAATCCTCACATGACAGGTAGCTGTTGTTGGAGGGAACTGACTTTGAGAACCCAAGAGGTCCTATCCAGCCAGATATTTCCAAATCTATTATTCTTCTGCCTTTTTAAAAGTAAGTTTTCTGAAACAAGGGAACAGTGAACGCAATGCATGGACAGGGAGAACACCTGTATTTTTAAATTACCCTGATACTGGAGGCTAAGCATTTGCTGAAGAGGTTCAGTGTCTCCTGTTGCCTACCTGTGAGTCTACCCTGCAGATGGTAGAGCGAAGCTGTACTTTCTGCTGCAGCTGGATCTTTGTTGTTTCATGATTCCTTGTTGCTTTTCTTTGGTTAGCTAGATTGATCTAGATTTCATGAGGTGTTTACTTTGGTGTCTGTTATGCTATTAATTTCCTACTCAAGTATTCAGAGAAAAGCTATGTGTCAGTGTGAAGCATTGCACCTGCATCAGCATTGTATTTGTCACTTTCTATAGGTCTACGGAGTTATGGATTGTGTTTAAAAGGAAAAAAACAAAACAAAACAAACAAACTAAACACACACAGACAAAAACAACCCCCAAAAGACATTAGGGTAATTTGGGAGTGATGCCATAATTCATAAAGTCTTTGAATTGTACTTTTGTGTTTTTAACAGCCTAGCTTGCAATGTATTTTGTGGGCTTGTATTATATTTGAAAAAAGAAATTTCCTTTCATCAGACTTAAGTGTATTACCTTTGAATTTGATCTTGTCTTATAGGAGGAGAATGTAAATAGAAGCATATAATTTATCATTTTATGTCATGTATCCTCTTAAAGAGATGTTCTTATGTCTTTTACCATTTTCACTGTATTTTTGGATCCCTCTGACAGTTGCATACGCTTTCAGAAAGAGTATTGCTACTCAAAATGATCAAGGTGATTCAATGGCTGTTTTAAATCTATAACAAAATAATGATTTAATATTTGAATTCCTTTTCAAATTCATTCCATCTTCTTAGCTGAATCTCTGCCTGAAGTAGAGATTGTCATTGAGCTATTCACTATGAATTTCACTCTTTTCACATTCGAGTAAAGTTTAACAAAAAAATCAGGAAGTCTGAGTACATTTTTAAAGTACATTTTCTAAGTACATTTTTTAAGCATTGTACATTGTATACTGTGATATGTTTAATACTGTACATAGAAGTAGCTGAGTGAAGTGCCTCTAATGATCTATATCTTGATTGGCTAACTGAAATTTTTATTTAATTTGCAAATTTTGCTTCCCCTAATAATCACTCCTTGAGAGAGATTACAGAATTTCTAGGTTCTCAAACTTCTTGTTTGGTTGATTGCTTAGGGATGTTTTTCCATGGGAAAGGCCATTAAAGTCAAGTTGCTAGCATGTGTTGGATTTAATATTCTGAGCAGACTCTTCACAAATTCTTGTACAAATTCTGCTGCAGTGTAAGCAAAACACTGGATTGCTGAAAAATGGAAAAAATGTTTCTCTAGCTGTACTGCCTCTCAGTTTATGTAAGACGACTGTGGAAGGGGCTTTGGTCTGAAAATATTAAAATTTCTCTTCCAAATAATGTACACTAATGTACTTAGATATGCCTTGTCTTGAAGTGAAATCTTGGTGTCGATGTGGACAGTTTATGATCAAGCCTAGTGAATTTTACTTCATTAAATCTCAGAAGAGGTGCTATAGTATCTCTTAATTTCAATGAAATCTATATAAATGTTTCTTCTTTTTTCGTTTTTTTTTTGTTTGTTTGTTTGTTTTGTTTTTTTTTTTTTTTCCTATGGGGTCCCTGAGTCTGTGGTAGTTACCTGGAAAAATTCTAAGATGGTGTACAGTTATGTATATTCTCAAGTATGGGTCATTTTAAGTGGTCTCAAGGAAAATGGAAAAGTGTTTATCTGCCTGTAACTAGGACCTGGATAACGTGACCTGCCATTTTTTTCCGTTCTTCCTCTTTTCCTCCTTGGGGTTCATTGTGCTACTGCTTTAGGATATGGGTTATAATTTAGAGGAATTCAAACTGTCAAATGGTTGATTATGTCCTTGTCAGCCAGTGGTGTGATCTTGCTCAATACTTTCTTTTAGTGGCCAAACCTTCCTTGCAGTGGCAACATAAATAAATACATAAATACAATCCGTGTTATAGAACTATAGCTCCTTAGAAAAAATCCATGCCACAAGCTAATAAGTTCTCATTTGTTTATTTTCATATTGCTTCAACTTGATGTAAATTCCTTTTACTTACAGTACAAGGGAGTACTTCTGGGAACTGTCCCAGCTTGCACTGGAGCGGGGAGTCTTTTCTGGGGGAGTGTTTCTCATCTATGGTCTTCAGCCCTTCGTATAGTTTACTACTGATGTCAAAGGTAGTGGCCAGCTTTATCTCAAGTACATGAGAAACCAATTAAAGCTATGATATCATTTCAACACACAGGCCAGTTAATAAGTTTGGGTCACAGCTGATGTGAATTGGATTTGAATTGGTGTTCTGGAGGTGAAAGATTGTATATTAAATTATTAATGCTTTGCAGTCTCAAGTTTCCTTACTGAAAGCATGCTTCCCTCCCGTCTGCTTCCTACAGAGATTTGTATTAAATACACGTGTCAGTTCAGGTCTGTTCTCAATTGACAACCTGGGATATAGTCCCCCGGTCCCCCGTCCCCCCCAGCTCTGTACCAAGTCTACGTATTTTTGGTAAATCTCACTAGGTCTCCAGCCATTGTCTGCTTTCACAATATTGATATATTTTCTCTTCTCCACAGGAGTCTGTGGCTTATTGCTAAGGAACCAAAGACCAAAAATATTCCCGTTTGTTTGGAGACTTAATTTTGTCTCGCTCTGTTTCTCTGTGGAGTAGTTTCTCTCAAGGAGCCAAATGTGATATGCCATAATAGGATTTTTTTTTTTCATTATTCCTATAAGTATTAACACTACAGGTACTCTGTTTTGTAGCATGTCAATGTAGTTGCATCTTTAAAAATAATCTCTTATAACCATGAAGAGGTTACATCACACAAAGACAAAGTCTGCCTTCATATCAGGGGCAGGGAGAAAACATCTTTCAACTTAAATTTGTATAAAGCCTGACAAACATAGTTTGCAGTGATTTTACTTTCAGGGAAAAGCCTTTTCAAATAAATAAGAACTTGCTCCAGATTCACATGACAGTGCCTCTGTAAAAGTCAGATCTGATTTTTTGCCCTTTTCTTGACAATGATTATAGTAAGTGACCTGAATGTAGTCTATGTCTTTGAAGTGTGCAGCTGGAAACACATTCTTCTCACCCTTCTAAAATTAAACTAGCGGGACTGTAATGTTCCCATCCCCATAAGTGGGAGTGGTACACATGAATGCTTGTGTGTGCTTCTGAAACAGGATCCCCACTAGCAAGCTGAAATATACTTAGTAGGTTATCATGTAGCATATGCCAACTTTGTTTTCCATGATTTCCGTTAATGTCTTTTCAATAACTGAATTATATGAATAAATAGATGTTTATTGTGATTAAAGGAGTAACTGTATATTCTAAATTTATTGAGTGCTGACTGGAACTTTTGGCTGGAAGTTGGTTGGGAAAAATTACTGTCAAACTCATTTACCACAATTGCAGCAGAAGTGCAGTTCCTTCTGGGAACACAGGCATTTGTATAATCTGACTCCATGGCACTGAGCTATGCTGTATGTAGTGTATTTATGATTGAACAGAAAGTTTCAAACAGCAGCCTGTGAAATTGGATTTCAGATGTAATGTACCATAAATAAGTGCTATAAAGAATGCCTTTAATGCTATAAATCAGTTTTTATTGGTTTCAGCTATCTCATTCTGGTTATTGTATTACCCACAAAATCAATGGGAATCAAAGAGCTGGAATATATTTTATTTTAATGTCCCATCTCCCATGGAAATGGCATATGAGCCCTTAGATCACCTTTTGGGTAGGTTGGGCAAGACTGATAAATTACAGGCCATGAGAGTGTATTCGCAAAAAGGTCTGTGTAAATAGTAGCTGTGTGAGGCTTCAAGTGCTTCAGTACAGCACTTCCTCCTGTAAAGGGACACTTGGCTATCCTTCCGAATGTCCTCTGCTTTTGTTGCTTTGGTAAGTTTACCGATGTGATTTGATACCTGTAGTTCTGGCGGCTTTTCAGGCTTTCAAAAAGCGGTGTCATGAAGTTACACGAACTGGACGTCGCCACCATTGCATCCAGAAATGGGATCGCTTTAAGGGTAGGAGGTTCGGTTTCTTGTGTCTTTACGCATTCCCTCTGGTGGATGCCTGCTTAATGCTGGGAGAGGAGCAAGAACGCTTCTAACAGCAGTTGTAAAGACTAAAATACACTGTGGGCTCTGTTTAAAAACATGTTATTCTAGCGGAAAGAAGGAGGGTCACGCATTGTGATTCTGTGAGTAGACTTCTAAAACCGGAAACAAATCATGCTATCCTGGGAAACCAAAGGAGTAGGAAGAGGAACTGTTTTCTACCTAAGTAGTATTGGATCAATTTAAAATGTTAGCTGTGCTTCCTCTGTGCTTCTCCTGTGCACATATTAGGATCTCACAGTGGGATGCAGTTAGGAGAAACATGCAGCTCCGGTGCTCTGTTATTTAGGGCTGGAAATCTATGGCGAAGGGCAGAATGCTTGTCTTTACATGCATTAGAAACCTTCCCGCTGTTAAAGGATTGAAATACAACTACCTTGCAGTTGGAGATGGGTACACTTGCAAATGCCTCCTGGAACATTGTACTTATTCGTGATGTTACGTGTGCCCATCAGTAAATAAGACAGAAGTAGTAAGCTTTTTGATCATTATTAAATATGGGTTATTTACACTGTTCTATGCACCTGCTTTGAATTCTCCCCTGTGAACCAGAAGTGGTGTAATGTATACGCCAGAATTAAGAGGTTACACAAAGAGGACTGATCACTGTTGGGACTTCTGTAGTGTGTAACAGGTCATTGCTGGTCGAAGTTTGAGTACTGGGATGATGGTAGGGCATGAAAACCGGGAGAGCTGATTTACTCGTCTTTGATCCCATGAATATTGCTAAACTGCCTTGGAGTCCAACTCGCTTATGTTGGCTTAGACCCACCTCACCTCACATTGGCTTTTAAGCTTTTATTTCAAGAATCGAATGGCACATTTTATTACTTGCAGTAGTACCAGCAGTTATTGTCACTTGAGCGCAAAGACGTGTGGCTTCACAAGAGGGGAGTGTTAATCACTTGCATGCAGACTTACCAGTTATCTATGGGAGTGGGTCTTGCCGCTTGTTGAGGAGATGGGTTTCAGACCTGGCTGCTGAACAGGAACGTGAGACATGAGTGATACTGAGGAGGCAGAATAAAATGCCTGACTGCCCCAGAGATGGTTATAAAGCCTCCAAGGTAGTTACGAAGGTCCCTATTCCTACAGTAATATTACAGGTGGCAGTTACAGGAGAGGTAATGATTTCATGCAAAATACAAGATAATTAAAACATTTGATTTGATCTACAGGCCTATGGTCAATTTGCAAGCCAGCTGCTGACCAGCACTGCACTGTGCCATCGTGACCATTGCTCAGGATTATGCCACTGGTTCGAGTAATGCTGTGTCAGGCATAAATCTAGCTGATCTCGTTGCTGCTACTAGTTTGGATCTGAACTAGTACATGAGCTGATTGCTAAGGCCAAAGGAGACCAGAAATCTCTGATCAATGAATGATACAGTAAATAGAGCCTTCAGGCACTGCTAACATGCAAAGTGGCAAGCGCGGCGTGCTGTGTCCTGCTGGGAGGGAGGTGGGTGGGCGTTCAGAGGACAGGAGCTTGCTTAGAGGTCAGACAAGAGAATGAAAGGTTTCACAGGTGCTTCAGGTTAGGTGGGCAAACAGCTTCCTGTATATTCAAGAGAAATGTGGGATGATGCGTTGGTTGCTGACCTCTCCTGAAGGAGCGAATACAGCTTTTAGTATCTGGAACACAGATAGAGCCTTGTCCACACTCCCTTCAAGTACTATTTCCTGAATCAGCCAGTAAAACAGTGCTTCTTGAAGCTTGTTTATTTAAATTACAGTGGCAAGGAGGTGAACAGGACCGTGGCAGACCTCATGATTTCTCAGAAGTAAGAGCTCTCAAACCCACATCAGAGCTCTCTGATTTATGAAGTCCCAATGCGTGAGGTCTTCTCGTGTCATGCCTTGAGACGCAGTGACAACTAGGTGGCAGAAGGCTGTGGGTGCAAGGCAGAAGCACGAGCCCATGCTTTCTAGAAGGGCTCCTTTCAGGACGGTGCCTGCTAGGACGCAGTGCCAAGAAACGCCAGAGCCTCCTCCCTGCTCCAGGTCCCATGCATCAGACGCTTCAGGTGCAGCTCACTGGCTCTGTCAAGCGTGTGGGACTGTGAAGCAAAAAAAACAAAGGACATGACGGTGGGTGGTTCATGTATGAGGAACAGATGCTATTGTTTAGGCAGAGAAGTGGGGTGGTGGCTGTGGAAAAAGCAGCTCCTGCTCATTCACACACCTGTGCTGTGCTGGCACGAACACTTTGGAGGCCTCGCAGTGGTCTTGGTGAGAGACCTGAGCTGGCTGAAAAGTGGCCCAGTAGCTCTCCCCCACGGCCCCAACAAAAAAAACCCTGGCGTTTTTCAGTGGGATCAAATCCTGAACCAGCACACCCAGAGTCACACAAAGGCCTCTTCCAGCACAGTCCTTCAGTCTCTAAAATCCTTCAGATTAATCCTTTGGTTTATACCTTGCGTGCCTTGCTTTTTTTTTTTTGCTGCTTCTCATCTGCTCACTGCTGCATTCTCTCCTTTATCTAGCTTTTTCTTTTTTCTCCTGAAAAATTATGATTTTTTGGGGGGTGTGGAAGGCAGAGCGAGGAGATATCTTCTTTCGCAAGTCACAGGAGTGGCTTTTTTTTGTTTGTTGCTTCCACCATTCTGCCTGTTCTTTCTCCCTGTTCTTTCTCCATCTGTTTTGAGACTGTTACTTTTAATGAGTGGAGCTGTGCAAAGTTATCTGAGTCCATCTATTCCCTGATTCTGCAGGGTGGCGTAGATCAGAGGCTTTGCTTCTGAGCAGGTCACCCAGTTTTAGCTGTCCTCTTTTCCTTTTTCCCCGGTTAAGTCAATGGTGTTCTCAACAGTGCAGGGTAACTGCTTTTTTTCCTCCCACTTCTTCCCTTTATCACCACTGACAAGAAAAGATATAAAAAGGACCTTCTCCGAATCCACGATCAGATTAGCAGAATCCCCAAAATAGAAACCCCAATGCCAAACCAACAGACTCAGCACTTCTCCTTTCCATTCTGGTGGGAGAGAGGCTCTCTTCTGTTCCACCTGAAATCAAACGTGTTTGAATATTGCCGGTCTTCGTCAAACGAACTATTTGCCAGTTAAATAGAGAGGGTGGGCATAGCCAAACTAACTGGTCACCGGGCAAAATTTGGTTCTTGAGGTGACTGTGGATGCTAAGTAGGAATTACGGCAAGGGAACAGATTTTCAGGGATCAAAGTAAGCAACCTGTGTAAATGCCGTGTACTGTGCCTATTCCCATTGCTGGATGTGTGCCATTGAAGTGTGCCCTTTCCTTTGCGTGCCTCTGGCTTTGATGAATGACGGGGCAGGGAAACACAAGCTTTTACCTCCGTAATGCTTGGGTGAATACTAGTAAATTTGCCTGTTGATGCTGATACAGTTTTTCTTCAAAGTCAGCTGGAAGAGTAGTCCCAATGAGGTCAGTGACTACTCAGGAAGGTGTGTGTGATAAAACAGAGAGAAAAAAGAATAGGCCAAGGGTCTCAATTGGTAGTAATACTTGGAGTCTGGTGCAATATAAACAAACAACAAGCCCATGCTAGAACTCTGCTTAGAAACTGGAATTTTTCAGGCATGTCGTAATGAGCTCAGCTTCATATGTGAAGCAAGAAACACTCTCAACATACATTCTTCATCCATTTCAGTTTGCTAAATTGCATTTTGCTCAGTTGACATGGAGAAGGAAGGTGCATTCAGCGTGTCTCCTGACAGTTATCCCATCGTGCTTTTCTCAAAAGCAACACGCCTTGTTTTTCTCCAAAATGTGGTAGATTGGCAATGATGGAGTAGGATCTGAAACTATGATGTTGTCTTTAAAATGAAAGGGTTTTAAAAAACAGTTAATGCTGAGATTTTAATAGTCTCTTACTTAGCAAACACATAGACTTTGGGTTTCCAAAAATGTTCAGCTTGCCTACTTTCACACCCTTCACTGAAGTACCTGCTATAGCAATGCAATTGCTTATACTTTCCTTCTAGTCAATAGAGGAAGATAGGTCCCTTCAGAATTAGGTAACTGAGATGTGAAAGACACTTCAGAGATATTTATAGTCCTAAATTAGTCACCTTAACTTAATGATTAAGCTTTAGTGGGATAAATTGGTGCTTAGCTCTTTGTTTCATGTGAAAAGGAAGATAACAGCAAACGGTTATATCTCCAAAAGGAGTTTTTAAAAAAATTACTCAAGTTGCAGTAAAATTCTCAAAGGAGGTGGCTACACTAGGAATGGTTTGCTAACTCTTTTAACAAAATGTTCTCAGTCTCTGATAAATCCTCTGAGTTTATAGGAGGACTGAGAGACACTATAATCTTCTGTTTAAAAACAAATTTGTTTTATAACCCAGGAGCAGTAGGCTGCAACAGCTATTTGTAATAATGTGCCTGACAGTAGCTGCTGGATAGAGGCTTGTAGAATCATGTATGCTGTGTGTACTAACAAAGTTTAAAGCAACCTTTTCCCCAGAGAGCTTCATGTTTAGGATTGTAGAACGATTCAACAGGTAGGTTACACATATTTGCTTGGTGGTTTTGGGAAGCCAGGTGACAAGGGAGGTTCTTCTTGTTTGGGATGGGGTGGGGGAAGGATTGCATGTATAAATCAGTAGTCTGATGGCCTGGTTAGTGTGGGGTTGTTGTATTTTGCAGAAAGCCGTAGAAGATACATTTTAATGAAGAACTAGGGAGGATGAGCATGCTGTTTAAAGCCTTTGATTGCACTTTCCTTCCCTGTGTGAGAGTCAGGCTGGGAGAATAAACTCCAGGGAGAAATGGCATGGTGAGCCATTAGGCAGAATGAAAACATGGCTCACGCTGTGGTTAGGTAATAGGGTTGGCCGGTAAGGGTAAATAAGATGAGATCAATAGGTGCAGGGCAGTGCACTCACTGAGAGACAAGTGTGACATGGACATTGTGAGATGTGAGTCAAAAAAGCTCAGGGAGAAGCCTTCCTTATCTGTATTCTGGTGGGACCACAGGACACACCTTGGCATGACCATGATGGATGAGGCTCATCCTGCCAAAG
This sequence comes from Anseranas semipalmata, assembly GCA_013399115.1. Classification (NCBI taxonomy): domain Eukaryota; kingdom Metazoa; phylum Chordata; class Aves; order Anseriformes; family Anseranatidae; genus Anseranas; species Anseranas semipalmata. The sequence goes on from VXAA01003127.1 coordinate 700,723, forward strand.
GTACCCATATAAAGTGTAAGTCTGAGCTTATCATCTGTGTGCCTTCTTGTGGTCACTACCAAGTGAGAAAGACAGGAAGCCTTTCCAGAGGGCATTTCTTTTCCATCCTCACCTGGATGCTATAGGTGATTGTGATAAATTGCCTTGTGGCAGTATCTCTGTCCATCTCCACAGAGGTACAGTAAATACCAAAGTTCCAGGCGTAGTATTTGTGCGAGATGAATTCTGCTTACAACGTGAAGTAAAATTAGTGCATTTATAGACTTACACAGGCTGGGACCATGTTTGCTGTGTGATTTAAACAGTATAATCTCAACAAAACTGTGTATTTCGAAATACTTTAAGGGAAATAGGTGTGACTCTCTTCCGCATTAAAAAAAAAAATGTGGGAGGGAAGGGGAGAGAATAGAAACAAGAGAGAAAGGAGGAGGTGAAAGCATCACATACACACGTGAATTAGAGATTTTTTCTATTGCCCTTCAAACAAGATAGCGGGAAGAGAAATAGATATCTGTATTTAACAGAGAAACTTTCCAAAATTATACAGTTGCTTGTGGTTCCTATAGAAAAACTACTGTAATAACAACTGTAATGATGTATCTGCAGAAAGCTAATGCAGCAGTCTTCTGATTTACGAAGTAACTCTATTTGCCCAGCATGGGTTTGAAATAAAAGAGAATTCTTCAGGTTTATATAATCCTAGGTAACTGAAGATAGCTGCTGCTTAGTGCTTTATCTTCTCTCTCCTGCTAGGACAATAGAGGCTGACCTTAAACCTTTTGTGTTTTTGCTTGGTAGCACCGAATTGCTAAAGCATGTGTAGGCATGCTGAGAAACTGTAATGGAAATCTTTAGGGAACCGTTCACTTTTCAGAGATCGAAGATTCATTTCGAATGTCTAGTTCAAGTTCTGCTTTTGCCCACATTCCTACACCTAATAGCAGGTATCAATTTTGTACTGTTTAACATAAAATTTTACTATTAGAGTGTCGAAACTGATTATTTTAATCAGACAAGTGTTACAATGACAGAAAAGGAACTTTCTTTGGCTTGCTTTGCTGTGTATGGGGGAAAACCCAGGTGCCGTGACTTCAGGTAGTTAGCTCAGAACATTTGTACAAGCTTCAAGTACTGGCAGTCCTCCCAGTAAGCTCACTAATGTATGTTTTATAACATTTATATTTTTATTATTTTTCAGAAGACGATTAAACATACTGCCTTTGCTGTTCATCTGTGTGTTTTTCTTCTTTTTTTCTTTTTCTTTTTGTTAGTTTATGTTTTCCCTCGGATCCACCACGTATGTTAAATTCTTTGGTCTTTGATTAGGAGGAGCCAAAAAAGCGTTAAACCTCCAACAAACTGAATTAGCACACTTTCTTTTAATAAAGAGCTCCTTCTGCTGGTGGAAGAAAAAATCAACCAACCAACCATACAGTAAACTCAGCAAAGACTATACAGTCTAGATCGTTTGGTAGATACAGGCTGATTTCTGAGACATTTCTGATTAGGAAATACATTATACTTAACTTTTCTATTAGCAGAAGGACGTGCATATGTGCTGATTCTTTTCTCCTGCGGCTCTTCACTGATACTGTCTCTCTGTCATACACAAGTAATAGGAGAAAAATTCTGTTTCTTGATACCTGTTAGTCTTTCTTGGATGTAGCAGATAATAAAATGCAGCCTTATATGCGTTGAAGACATAAACTGTTGCTGTGTTGCCAATAAAATGCATTTTCTGTGTGTCATGAAATAATGCAACGAAAACAAACTTGCTGGAAGAAGTGAGTTTCTTTTGCTAAAATAGAAAATTCATTCTGGAGTACCAGCCTCGGATAGCAGCTGTGAGGGGCTTCTGCTTTTCACGATGTTTTCCTTCCGATACTAATGTTGTTAGTAATTTTCTGTTAACATAGTGTGATATTCTTGAGCAGTATTCAGCAGATTTTGGTAACGGGACAGGCAGTAAAGGCAGAACTGCTACAACAAAGCTAATTTTTTCTTCTTTTATGACTGAAAATTTTTAATTTAACCAAGTTTTTTTTCAGTTGACTAAGCTCATTCATTGGTTCTCTTTGAGGTGCCATCTCAATAATAGGTCACTGCTGTGTCCTGAGACTAATGCCACCTGTCATGGGGAGCTTTGTGAAAATGTGGCAAAGTCTAAGTGGGATATGCCCTCTTCTCAGATCCCAGTATGGAAGAACCTAGAGAGTAATGAGTTTGGGCGTACAGTCTTTCAAGTAATTATTTACTCATCCAGTGTCTATGCACACCCATGTTCTAAAATACAGTAAAAGCCATTCAAAGGTGGTACTTCTCACTTCAGAAAGCCACACTGTGACTTTCCATACTGTTAGCCACATTGTGAAAAGGAGACTGTCTCACTGCGTACCTAATTTTGTGAACATCAGAACCCCTGTGGATGTCGTGATGAAATCAAGAAACATTCAAAGGAGTGCCCAGCATTCACATATGCATGCTAACGCACAGACTGTTAGGGTGATACTTGCCTTTTTAGACAGCAACCTGTATGTTTAGATGTCTGCATGCTCGTGCTTGTGGGTAAGGTAGGTGTCCGTGTATGTATAGAAGTCTGTGGGGCCTGGAGGGCTGCTCAGCTCACGCTGAAGTAGCTCACCTGGAATAGCATTTGGTTGCCCAAACATAGACAAGTCATGCTGGTTGGAAGCCACTGAGCTACCTGCTGCTGCTGAGTGGAGCCAGCCAGATGTTAGATTACTCTAATTTGAATGGGGTTAATAGATAAGGTGATGTATTGTGATGTGATTTGGTAATGCTGTCTTGAAGACTAGAGAAAACTGGAGAGACAACTGGTTTTCCAGTATTATTTCAATTATTGTTATGCAAAAAAGAACACTACCAAAGTATCAGATGTACTTGCTTAGTCACTTTTGGATGGATCAGCCCCAGAAATCAGTTAGCAATGCCTGACTATTTGTATATAAGAAGCTCTTTGAGATAATTTTTGTACAGGTTGAACAAGTAGTACTCCTACATAACTTAAAAATACCTTCTTGCAAAAGTACTTTAAAACCAAATACAGTGAGTGGGCCTGATTTACTACTTAAAACTTCTGAGGCACAGGCATTAAAGTTCCCTGCAGACTAAAGCACAGGGCATGCTAAGAACTTCTGAGGTTTCTTAAGAGGAAAACTCTCTTATACAGAACTGCTATCTGAAGCTGTCTATGGCCAAGGAAGCTATACCCCAAACCACCTACGGGCACATTGCAATTGCCCGCATGCTGGCATCTGGTGCCGGCAGAAGAGCACGGACCTGCTGCTGCCTGACAAAGGCTGGAAGAGGTTGGGCTTGGGCTGCCACGGTGGGTGCCTGAAGATGTCTCGGCTCCGAGCGGGAATAGCTGACGGAGCTTTCCTCAGGGGCTGCTTCCAGCTACTCTTGAACGTTCACAGCCGTAGCCGGGGAAAATCTGAAATATCCTGGGTGCAGTGCAATAACATGGGCTAGATATTCAAAATAAGCACCTACATTTAACAGGTGTGTTTGACCTTGATTTCTCTGTGCTTTGTTTTCTCATCTGTAAATTTGGATAATACCAGCTGTTCATCTTTCAGGGATATTGTGAGGATAAATTATTAGTGAAGCACTTAAGTACTTAAGGGATGAGTAATGCAGTAAAGTCTACAAGGAAATTAAACATTCTGTCTTTCTAGCAGGATCTGAATATTGTTTACTAAATGAGGCACGGGGTCATACACAAAATGCTGAATAGAGAGCTATGCATCCAAATGAGGCAGAGCTCCTATCTTAGGGGAAAAAAAGGATGAATCAAGACTTCTGTGCTGAGAATGTAAGAATACATAGGCACATGAAAGAGAACTAAGGGAGGACAGTTGACCATAATTATGACTTCTGCCACTTTTTGGATCTTGACTTACAGCTTTAATATTACTCTTATGAGGTGCTGTATTTTGTGATGTCTGTTGTATTACATAGGCACACATACACACATCCTCTTATAAAAAGCTTTGTTAATGCTGGAGTCTGTGACCAGAATGCACAATGGAGCCAAATCTGGGACTCAAATAAATGTTAAAAAAGAAGGAAAAAAAAGTAAAAAAAAAGAAAAAAAAAGTAGGATATTGACTTAGGAGGTTATTTTTTGTTGTTATTTCTTAGCATCTGCCTCTTAACATGGCATAAAAATCTTCTAGAAGGTTCACCACTCAATTAAACTTTTCTATTAAATGCTGGATGCAGAAGCCATATATTTAACAAGTTTTCCACTCTGTTGCTTCACTGTATAAATAATATGTCTTCTGGAAATTTCTAATACACGTCAGGTATTCATGATGAAAAAGCACATTTGTACTGCCGGTTCAGAGATAATTACTTGCCATTAGGTTCATAAGAACATAAATTTTCTTCATTTCTATCATCTAACTTGTCAACTTCTTAAATTTTGTCTACACTCTGCCCCTCAGTGACAAGCAGCAAATAATTTAGTATTCCACCAAAATAATAATGACTGGCAAATGAAAATTTCATTGAAACAGACAACACAACATTAGTTGCACAAAAATATATATTTTTTTAATTTTATTTTTTTCCCAATAATAATTCAAGTGCTATCACTCAAATGAATTTATTTAAGTGACTTCTATTAAACAGCTCTTATTTAGATGCTTCCTTGTTATTTAACAGATAAGCAATATATGCTGGTTATTTTGCTCAAAGTGCATTTTTATACTTGCAGTCTTGTGGTCACTTGTGTTAAGAGTCTGAGAAAATAACAGAGTTTACACCTGTAAAAAAGTTACTTTTCTCAGTTATGTTGTTTATCTGACAAAAAAAAAAAAAAGGTATACAAATCTGATGGGGGATGCAAATAGCTAGCACCTCATAGGCAAAGGTCATCTACTTCCATGTCAATTTGGCTTTGAGATGCTATGCAGCAGTAGCACGGACAGTTTCAATGATATGTTGCCTGTAACTTAATCAAGGGCTCCCACAAAATTGTACTGCCTCATTTGTAGCAAGATCTGTGGCATGCTGAGACACAGATGGGTAGAAAAGATCTTGAGATGTTAGGGAAAGCTGCTTATTTGGTTATTATTTGAGAAAGACTTTTCTGTTAACTCGTGTCTGCCTGCCTCTGTCCATCCAAAGAAAATGCCCATTTCTTCCTAGAATAGTTGAAAGGACTGTTTTCCCCCTCAGCTTTTGTCTTTATGTATGTGGAACTCTCTCTTACCTCAGTGATTGACTACATAAAAACCTCAGAGAATCATAACTAAGCTGGGAGAAAATACACATTGACAAAATTTATATTTCTAAAGTGATTTGGGATAGTTAAGTTATTGGAAAAATATACTGCAAATATTGAAAAGAGTAATACAGAACTGCTTAATATATGTAATTTGAAACCAGAAAAGGTAAAGTAATTCTTGGACATGTCCATCTTGTTTGTATATTAATCTGCCACTGGAGACAATCAGATGCAATTCAGTGGGGAAAAAAACTAGAAGCAATTTTCCAGTGAATTAGTCTCTGGCAAAGGTTGCTTAACAGGGGAGCCTTGCCTTTCCATCAAAAAATAAAAAAAAATAAAAAAATAGTAGCATCAACTTTCCTGCCATTTGGTGGTAACATTTTAGAAATATGATCCAGTTAGTCCCACAGGGCTTTCCAGCATGATTGCTGACAGGATTTAGGAAACAAAGAATTTCCTCTCAATACATATGTTAGATATTGGAATTGTAGACTTGCCTTTAATCTAGCAGGAAAACACACACATCTTAATGTTGAGATGAAATGGTTTGTGAAATGTTGATGCTATGCTTTGAGTATTTGAGCATACCTTAGTAAACATACAGTTGGAGGCTATTAATGTATATTATTGACTTCAATTAGAGTTTACTGTGTATCTAGTAAATGGGAAAGTGTGGAGTTGCATGCGTAATGCAAAATTAATGTAAACGCTTGGAGGAACAAAATGACACCTGATTCCCTAAAATACTTTACTTTGCAGGTCAATGTAGCTGCACAGATTTTGTTAATGTAGTGTTAACGTAGATATAAAATTACAGAGGTGGACAAAATAAGTAGACATCCCATGTCCTGGGAATAACTACTTCTGTACTCCTCTGCCTCTTCCACACTTCAAATTACCCCACTGCTTGTGTAAATATTCTCGAATTATTTTCGATGTTTCATTCCAGTGCGATGCTAAGTAACAGGTTAAGAATTTAAAAACTGTGTGAATTGTTCTGGAATTCCTAAGGTCTCAGAGAAATCTGGATCACTGAAAACCACACTCTGAGAAACAGAAAGCTGTTTTAGGTTGTTTGTGGAGTATGCACACAAATGTAGCCAAAATGTAATCTAGTGCATTTACTTACAGTTTTGTTGTTGACAGTCAGCTTTCACAGTGTGATGATGCATTCCATTCAGTCATTTTTGGTTTCCTTTTTCTGGGTGTAAAACTGAAAATTTTCCTTTGATGAAATCTAGGAAGAAGGATCTCAAACGAACGAAAATAATCAGTTCCAAAACATAGAATACAAATGTGAACTGGCAGCTCAATTTCTGTAGCTTCTAGTTTACTAGAATCCCAGCTTCTTCCCAACACAGTGCCTGAGCATCTTGCAAGTCCTGGTACCAGCCGTGGCTCCAGAGATATTAAGGTTCCTAAAAGGCACGCTCCTGTAGCTTGATGCTGTTGCAAGGAGCTGAAGGACCCCTGGATTATGAATACCAAGGCAAAGTTGCACTGCCAGGAAGTCTGGGGTTTTCAGCATCTCGTCAGATGTGTTGGGAGGAAACCAATTGTTCATACCTTCCTGCTTCCTCTCAGAAGTTTGTGTGAGGCAGTACTTCCATTCCAACGTATCTGTTTTTTCAAGAAAAAAAAACACAATTTTTCTAGCAACATTTACAACAAAAGAAGTTTCTGGCCAGTTCCCCTGTCAATTTTGACCAGCTAATGAATGTGAGATTTATTTTTTAGCTAATCCCAAGGTACATATGTTACTCATTCTTCATGAGACCACACTGAAGCTGCAGCTTAGAAGAGAATTTCACACTTAAGTTTGTTAAGCAGAGCTACCCAAAGACATCGATGATGTACACCTCACTGCCCTTTCCTCTATTCCCGGTTAAGAGAAGGTGCAGTTTACCTTCAGATGGGTAGAGTTGTTACTAGAAGCATCTATGCATTAAATGCAACACTCACACAGATTCATTTAGTTTAAGGAATATTTCAGAAGCCACTTACTTTAAGCAGGGAATTGGCTTGTAAGTTATCAGAGAGCTGTTTACCCGTATTTCTGTAAGGATTTGGAATAAAGTGCAGGAAATAAATGCTCTGCTTCACAAGGTGTCTTGCAGTGCAGTGGAATCTTCTTATGCAGGGTAGGTTCAATGTGCAAGTAAAGGAGAAGCAAAAAAAATCTGAGAAACAAGAGAGAGAAGATACCACAAAGAACATAAAGTTACCCAAACACTCCAAACTTAATATTCAGACATGGCTCTTCTCAGCCAGCGAGTCTTGGCTCTGGAGGGCCATGTCCAAGGTTTCAGCAATGGTGTCATTTTCCTTGCCTGCACTGAGGCAACAAGCATATGTCAAGCCATTTGTACCATCTGCCACATAAGTGTCAGTAAAAGCAAGAGGAGCACAAGGGGGACAGACACTTGAGGACATTAGTGTTAAACTATTTAAATGAGAAACACCAGTTTTAATGTTGAAAAGCTACATAATCTCAGCAGCCCAGCTTTTCAGCAGGCAGCAAGTACAGCAAAGCACAACCGGACCACTCTTGCCAAAACGTCAGAATATGGGGTAGGCTGAGAGTCCTCAGTCTATTTGCATACCTGCACTCCTGCAAATGCAACGGTGAAATAAAAGAGTGATTCAAATGTATTTTGTGAGATGGCTAATCTCCAGCATGTTTTGTTCTGTGAGAAAAGGAGCATTAATGCAAGTATTTCCAAAAAGAGGCTTGAGGATTTTCTAAGTGTGCTGACTGAAAGTTTACCAGCAAGGATTTTCAGCTTGTCCGGTGACTAATTACCTCGCTTTTTGAGAACTCCTCCAGCTGCATCTCTTTTTTTGTTGTTGTGTGGGTTTTTTTTTTGGTTTTTGTTTTTACTTTTCATGAATAGTCTTAGTAGGAAGGCAGTAAAGTGTGGGGTGAGTGTGTTTGCTAGGAAAATGGAAGAGTTGATTTCCCATGTGGCCTTCTTGGCTGGCAACTGTAAGCTTAAGTATATTACTCAGTTATTGCTGTTGTTGTTGTTATTATTATTATTAAGACTGTACTTCTGCCCATCACTTTGCAAAACTTGCAGTTCATTGTACTCCCAACTGTTTGTCTGGAAAGGAGTATAGACAGGATAGAAGAAACAAGTTCGTTGTGTTGAAGGAGAGTGTGGGGATTCAGGGAGGCTTCTGAAAACTTATGGTATTACAGCTTTACATCATCTTTTTCTTGGTGCATGATAAGAAGGACAGTTTTAGGTCTGAAAAAAAAAGTGAAACTGATGAAAAAAATGAGGGACTGTAAGGGAGCTGATTTATAGATGTGATGGCAGCACAGTAGGCATCTGCCTTCCCTTCCAAGAATGCAGCTGTGATTGCTGCAAAACCACTTGTTGTTGCAGGATGGTGTGGCTGTCCCTAACCCTCAAGCACAAATTACCTCTGCCTGGTTGGTAATGAATATACATTTCTTGTTTTGCCGTAGTCACACAAACATGATCTTAATGAAAGCTAGAAGTAAATATAGATCGGCATATATATGTGTGTGTATGAATGAGGGCTGAGATGCTCTGCTTGGCCCTAGAAACTAGAATTTAAAGAATCTTGCCCATGCAGTAAGATTTGTGACAAAAATAGGGGAGTTTCCAGTGATGTCTCTGGAAGGTCTGTGGGTTTAGATATATGGAACAATTTTCCTGCCTGCTTTCTAGCACCTGGCTTCTGCTTTCCCATTCCTAAAAGTGAAGAAAAAGAATTTGAGTACAAATTCTCTCCCAGCCTAGCAGACAAGTTGTTATACTATGGGACTGCTTGGGTGGTTGGTTTTGTGTATTTGCTTTGCTTTGTTGCCAGTCTCCTCTGTAGAAAACTATTTATGCTTTAAGAAACAGCAAATGACAAGTGCTGGTGTACCTGATGGGTTCCCAAAGCCCTGAAATGGAGAAAAGTGAGATGTTTGTACCAATTGTTGGCATGCTAACCTCAGTGTATCATGGCAGCATTTTAAGTACTCCTTAGCTCATGTCAGTGCACAATATTAAGGTGTTCGCATATCAATTTCTGGGAATGATGCTACAGAGATTAAAATATTAAGACTGTTTTCTTTGTCATCAGTGTACTCAAAGCAGATTTGTTGAAAGAAGCAGCATTAGTGACACAGCTGTAACAAGGTTTCCCAAGCCATTAGTTTTGAATAAACAGTACTTGATCATGTTGAAATTTTGCATGAACTTATGAAAAAAAAATGAACTCCTCTGCAGTTATCAAAACATATAACTTCATTTACTCTGCTAATGAGAAAAATAAATGCCTTTTTGGAACAACATGAAAAATAATTATATTCATTTTCTTGCATAACCAAAAAAACCTATTTGATTACTTCTATGACTTTGCTGTGTTTTCATTCTGTTATAAGACTTCATGTACACTGTAGACAGTAAAGTACGAATTTTCTGTTTCATAAAACTAGAAATGTAGATGCTTTCCTTTAAAATAATCTTTATTTTTTTACTGACGGCATGTTCATGACCAGTGTACCTTAGCTGAATCTGTCCAAGAGTTACATTCTTCCTCACAATTTGGAGGGCTACATTTTTAGTTTAATCTATGGTATTTTGTATGCTGAGGAGTTAGAAACAGTTCTGGAATCCAGTCAGCTTGGTGACAATAGCACAGCAGTAAATGCCTCTTAAGCGCTTGTGCCTTTTAAGAGGTAGTAAGACCTCCCTTCTTCCTCAGAAGGACTTGCAGAGTAAACATTATTCTCCCACGTTGTCTGGTCACCTTGACTGAAGTAGCACGAGCACATGTTTAAATGTAGCTGCTCACCTTCTGTTTCTGGGTCATGTCTGGTTAGAAGATAGCTGTATTTTTAAGAGATGGCAGTATGAAATTCTGAGTGGGACTAAGGAAAAGTGACACCTAATCCAACCCCAGTTTCTGTAAAGGTGGTTTCTAAAGCCAAAAAATTTGTCCTTATAATATGGACCTTTTGTACTTAAAGGTGCATGAAAATGAATTTTCAAGTAATTTTTTTCCTACAGTGCTCTCAGCATATGTCATAATTAATTATGACCATTTCTGTCCAATATGGCACGTCTCCTCTAATCTAGCTTCTGTCTCTCTCTCTCAACCTTTTAACCTTATAACTGAAGAGAGTTTCCAGAGGTACTGGGGGGCTTTTTGTTTGTTTTACTGAAGTTCTTACCAGTCTGTGTTTACAGAAGAAAGTTGATGTAAAGAATCTTTTGAATTGTGTTCTTTTTTCCTGATTCTTTTAAGTTTTAAATTTTCTCATTTTCTGACATAGCTTTACTTTTGTATCTGTAGACAAAGGTTCTACTCCCTCATTGACCCCTGAGCTGGAAATTAGTGGCTCAGTAAGCTAAATGTAGATATTGAAACAGTTTTTTCTAAATTTGATACTTGAAAAAAATAAATTATTTCTGCAATGAGGATGTTTTGCATTGCCCTTCCCGCACAAGAAATTCCTTCAGCTCTTTAACTTCACTGTGGAGATACACCAGGACACTTACTGAAGGCATATACACATACATTACCTGCACTGAACAGATTTTGGGCATGCTGTTGATTTCTGCTAGGACATGCCAGCAACTCTTCCTACTTCCAGAAGCGACTCATAAGCCAAGCATGAAGAAGCAGCTGTGTTGTGACCCTCCTCCACTTCTTTCCCCCCACTGCTACCTATATCATCTTTTATTACAGTTGACAAAAAGAAAACAAAGAAACCCCACACACACACCTGACAAGTATGTACAGAATATCATTTACATGATTAATTTCTGCTCCCTGAAGAGAGGTTTCCAAAAAACTGCCTATTTCTTAATCAAATGCAGAAAATGCATTTTGCATGTGATAATGACATACAGCATTTTTTTAAGCAGAACAGCACTTTTCCCCTTGCTTGTTCATCCTAGTACATTTTTCTGTGGGCCTTCATTTCGTATTTGACTACTTCTTCTGTGCATTTTTGAGCCTTAATTTTCAGGGGGAGGTGATAGCTTTTATTAGCTCACCTGATAGTTAAAAAAATTGATGAGCTTCTGAAATTCATCTCTTACCAAGCTCTGCTCAAATTATCGGGTTACTTTTCTCACCTGTGTTGCTTTTACTCTGGATTAGCAGATAGCAGCCTATTGCCAGAGTGCTTTATCCTCTGCAGACATTTTGGGATGCTTTGCTACCATGGGATTGTCTGAAACATACTGTGAAATTCTTAATGATCCTTGACAAAACAGAAGTGATCAGGCAGTATTTCAGTAATTTCTCTAGTATTGGAATAATGAGGAAGAGAGATGTTTGTACTGATCTCAGCATTTGTGACTGTTTAATTTGGAAACTAGGAAATAAATAATAATTTTGTTCAAGAATTTGTGTTACCTTATATGACTTTATTAAGGGAGAAATGTAACAATCCCTTCAATTTTAAAAACTAATAATGAAGCTATTGCTGGGCAGTGTGCTACTCCACATTTGTGGATGCAGAAGTTTTGAATTCCTATCATAACAGAATAGCTGCATTTTTGTATTAATTTTGTCTGGTGGCAAATATTCCTCTACGCAAGGTGAAATTAGCTCTATGCATCTCGATCCTCTTTTAATTGGAACCAACAGCTTGTAATACAGATGCTTTGAATAACCTGAAAAGGAAAGGAGCTCTGTGAATCAGATTGTGTGGTGATGACTTTATTTATAGCCTAGTTCATTTACGATTGTAAGTAAACTTGACTTCCGTACACAGCAAAGTGTGAAATATCCAAATTAATCACAGACATAAGTGCCTGGGGAAAATAGATTTTGAGAGGATCAAAGGTATGAAATTAGAAATAGAAAAGAATGGGGAACAGGCCATTTATGGATTAACAGGCTAAAGGGTCACTTAGCCCTCAGAAACAAGGCTTAAAGGCAGAGCTGCTATTGATTTTTCTTGACTGAAATCCCATTGAAACTGAAAAGAATTAAATCATAGACACACTAAACAAGTTAAAATCTTCTAGATCCCACTTGCATGTGGCCTCTGAGTTTATCTGGCTAGCTGTAAAATGCTAGTGCCACAGTCTTTCTGCCGGGAATTGGGTGAGAGTGTGATGATCCAGTCTGTGGATCCGGTCTCACCTTGTGGATCCTGCAAGGTCAACAGAGCTCTAAGCTTCAGGTGCCACACAGGCCTATGAAATACTCTTTGGTTTTTAGATGAGAGTGACCAACTGTCCAGTCAGGCTCCGCACAGAACATTTGGATTTTGGACAGGAGATACAGTGGGACAGAGACAACCCATTATCATGGATGTGCTGCCTGGAAAGCAGCAGAACAATGAAGACCATCTTTCTGGGCCTGCCGTAAGCTCGGTTGCTCCTAGTAGAGTTGCAAGGAATGTGACATCTGACAGACATCAGGGTGACTAGCATGTCCCTGAAAATCTGCATGGCCATAGGATAATCCACTCCTTAAGGGAATCAAGATTCTTTGTTCTGTGCTACTGATAAAGGCCGTAGTAGTGTATAAGGGCATATACTCCCTTCTTTAGGACCTTGTCTTCTTTAATCTCACAGGAGAACAGAAGAGAAAACAGTAGTCAGTGATGTGGTGTCATCTACAGTGAAAGTTTGTGCCTTCAGTGGACAACTACCACTGATGATGCAAGTTAGTGGGCTGGAGGACCCACTGTTCTCTCCTTGGCTGGTACCTTGCCGCTGAAGGTGAATTAGCTGGACTGAATGAGCTGATTTACAGAGTGATGTGTGTTGCTTTACTGTGAATCCAAAAGGTTCTGGGATTTTCTGATTCAGTTTAGTAGAGAACAGTTATATTATGGTCTGTTGGGGACATAATGGATTAGATAAGTGGAAGGTGAGGTGGATTGGAAACTGGCTGAACTGCCAGGCACAAAGGTCAGCTAAGGGAAATGTGAATCATAGAATCACAGAATATCCTGAGTTGGAAAGGACACACAATGATCATCGAGTCCCACTCCTGGCTACGCACAGGACCACCCAAAAACCAGACCACATGTCTGAGTGCGTTGTCCAAATGCTCCTTGAACTCCGGCAGGCTCGGTGCTGTGACCACTGCCCTGGGGAACCTGTTCCAGTGCCCGACCACCCTCTTGGTGAAGAACCTTTTCCTAACACCCAGCCTGACCCTCCCCTGTCACAGCTCCATGCCGTTCCCTCGGGCCCTGTCGCTGTCACCAGAGAGCAGAGATCAGCGCCTGCCCCTCCGCTCCCCTCGTGAGGAAGCTGCAGGCCGCCATGAGGCTTCCCCTCGCTCTCCTCTAAGCTGAGCAAACCAGGTGACTTCAGCAGCTCCTCGTTTGTCATCCCCTCTAGACCCTTCCCCATCTTTGTTACCCTCCTTGTTCACGTCTTTGTTGTGAAGTCCTGTAATAAGCTGGTTTGACTGTGTTTTACTGAATGGCTTTGCATTAACAGGTCGGTGAGGATTTTCTGTCTCATGGCTTAGTTGCTCTGTATGAACAAATAAGCCATACAGCTCCTGAGCTGAGTTTTCATCCTCAAGTATACCAAGCTCATAGCCATATAGTACAGTTTACCTGGGTTTGATCTTGCCCAGTGTAAGAGCTTCACACAAAGCTAATCAATATTGTCTCCACAAAGAAAAGAGAAAAAAGCTGATGTCTGTCAGTGTTCCTGATCACTTCGAGCAGTTATCTCTTGAGGCTTTTGACTAAATATGTGAAGTATGTGTTCTCTGATTTTTTTTTATTATTATTTTTAATCTTGTATACTCAAATCCTCTGCAGCATACAGATGTTGAAGAGCATTCTGTACCTTCACCAAGCAGGCTGGGAAGTTTTCTTAGTCATTCTTATTAGATTTGTATTTCTGTACGATGAGAAGGACTGATAAGCTGCTGTTCAGTGTCCAATTTCATGGCTCACTTTGGGGGAGAGGAGATTTTTGGAACTGGATAGTCTTTGTATTTTAGAGTCTGTTTTGGGTAGGATGAGAAAATCTTGTCAATAGCTGTAATTCTGGAGATAGCTGATAAAAATGAACTCTGAAAGAGAAATACTTTTTCACACAATGTTTGTTTAAGCTATAGAATTTTTTCCCCTCAAAGGACAATGAGTTGATGCTATAAGTTTTTAGAGCTTCAAAAAGGCATTGAACAAATTAATGAAAGAAAAATCCATTGAAGTTGAAAGTTGCCCCCTCTGGGTTAGAAAGTGCATGAATCAAAAGCTGCTACATGCTAGGAGTGTATCCATGCTTATGCTATACTTAAACTTTTCTATTTGAGGCCTCCTGATAATGAGCTATCTGGACGTTTTGACCTGACCTGGCACCTCTGTCCCATGATGTGACCTGGTCCCATTCAAACCTCAGTCCTGGCTGCTGCTTACAACTACATGACGTGATGGAAAATGCTGCTACTGGATCTTGAGCATTGATGCAGGGCCCCAGACTTGAGGGTCTGGAGGGCGAATGGTGAACACACTAGACATTTTTCCACATGGACACAAAGGATGCTGGGCACTTTCTGGGATTCAGGTGCAGTGTAAGTGGACTGTATCAACTATGCCACGTCAGCACCTGGTCTAACTAGATCAATAAGGTGTGAGATTTTCAGATCACAATCAATTTATTGAAAATAGGATGGTTCTTAATGTCTTTTAAAACATGTCTGCTGTTATGGAGGCATTGAGAATAAAGCCGGGAGGATAACTTCAGGCACCATTGCTTGAAAACATTGGCTGCTATAACTTCATTTTTTTCACAGAACAAACAGTAGAAGAATTGCAAACAGAAAACATGTTTTCTGTAAATACCAAAACATCTCAGTAGACCCAGCACAACATAGGTAAAAATAACTTTCTGTTATTCTTCCAGATCTGCATTTGCATTTTGGATCAATGTGAACACACTAGAAACAAAGTAAAATTAGAAGATTAGAAGTGTAAAGCGTGGTTCGAGGGGTTTAGTTCTGATAACAAAATGTAGATACAATTCCTTCGAAGTGCAATCAACTCCTGCTATACTGTCAGCGTGATATTTGAGTATACACAAACACAGACTGCTTCAAAGACAGTTTTATACCCTATTGTACAGCTCCAATCAGACTTGGTGTTTCAAAACAAGATAATTTGTCTTGCTGTAAATACAAAAAGAATTATACAAATGTATCTTTCTTCTTTATTATCCTGGAAACCTCATAGATCATATGAAATGTTTGGTGTGCGGCAGTCAAGCAGAAAAACAGAAAAAGAAATGGCATTTAATTTGGCTTCTTGCTATGTTTACCTCCATCTGATGTGGGATTAAGGTGTCATTTATGCATCTTTAATAACATTTTTATTCCTTTTGAAGTTTGTGAAATGCAGGACAGATAAATTTCACCATATTTCTTAAGTTTTCTCAATGTTTGTTAGGAGTCATTAAAAGGAGTGCAGTAATTACTTGGGAGAGAAAATGCAAGAAAAATAATATACATCTCAGGAAACTGAAGCTCCCCTTGCTGAACGCAACATACAGAATACCGCAAAAATATGTTTAGAAATCACACTTACTTCTGAATGCCTGTGTTTGTTTGTTTTTCCTGTTGGCACTCCAAGAAGTTTGGTCAACAGGGTGCAGTATACGAAGAGTTATGCAAGTGAGTATCAACAGCTTAGCCTGAGCTTACAGAGCAAGTGGCAATTCATAGTGAAGACGCCTTAGAAGCGAGCTTTAGGGAGAGTGAAGGTCAGGAGGGAAATACCATTGCAGAAACGTTCAGGGTCAGGTATTTCCTTATGCATCAAAAAAGTGGCTTGAATGAGGAATAAAGAGAGGAGAAGTAATAAATGGGCATTACAAACTGTTGAAGATGTTTTTGCCTTTGGTTGGTTTGATCATTTTCTGTTTTGTTTGATGTTACACTATACTTCATCTGTTGCTTGCAGCCTTGCTTTTTAATTTCACTTTAGCCCAAAATAGACTGTACCTGTGTCACCAGATACTCAGGTGTTTCAAAGGAGCATTGTGTTTTGCCTCCGAGGCATTGAAATAAGGCATTTCTCCTCCCTTTTGGTTCACAAAGCAATTTGGAGGAGAATGTTGAGTGCAGACAAGAGGCTGCTCAAGGACATATGCCTGTTGGCCACAGGAACAAAACACCCCACCCCAAAGTAAAGCTAGGTGATCCTCAGCAGTTCATGCATTACAGTAATCACAGAGGAATAGACCTGTTTTTTTTCTGGCTGAAATGTTCAGCTCTAAAAAGGGTGGCTCAATTCTGCACAGGGCACCTGTATAAAAGTCTTTTCAGTTGTTGTTGGTGGTGGGTTTGTTTGTTTGTTTTGTTTATCGTTTTAAACCAAGAAGAGTTCGTTTCCCCACAATAGCTATTTTTTAAGTGCTCTATTCTGCAAAATTCCTGCTTGTACTCTCCTATTTTTGTACATAATTCAGTCACTTTTGTAATGTGTCCATAACTGTCATTATTTTTTACTACTATAGAATTTACATATCATAAATACTCTTTTTCCTATCAAGCTTCAGAAGGCAGATATGTAGAATAGCAATCTCTATACATACGTATCATCAACTGTAAGACAGAGAGGTTCTTGTTTGCCTTGACAGTTTGTCCTGCCTATCTTGGGCTATGATGAATACTGCTTTGTTTATAGGTAGAACAAGTAACTCGATTTTACCCAACTTCCATGGTTTGGAGAATGTGTTTCATCCAGCTTTTGAAACATTCTTACACAAAAGCAGAAGGGTGGACAACTTAATAAATGACCTTGTGTCCTATAACCAAGGTGGGGTTCTCCTGCATTGTAGGCAGGAAGCGTTAAAACTTTGCTCCCTTGTGAAGCTCTCCCTCAACTGTGGCTGGCTCTCGTCTGCATGTGAACTGGGTTACTGGAGTCCAAGGGAACTTTCAATACACCCATATTTTATGTTACATGAATGCAGCTATATTTTATGTTACATGAATAAATGAAGAGCTGGAAAGTGTTATTTTATCTTGGTTTATGGGGCTGTGAAAAATTACTGCCACTGCTTGCCTTAATCACATGCAGTAATCAGAAGACAAAGCTGTGCAATGTTAAGACGCTGATTTCTATCACTGTCAGTTAAAGAAAAGGAAAAAAAATCCTCAAAGCAAATCTCTGAAGAAGAGCCCTGACCCTTCTTGCATGTATATAACCTAGTAGCTATATAATTAAATATGGTAATGCATAGTCCAAGAAGTGAAAAATTGTATGCGCCATTCAAATCTTAATGCTTCTTCAGCATTAAGATAATGATTGTATTTTAGGAAAAATATTTTCCTATTACTGCAGGATTGATTATAAGCAGAATTATAAAACAGCTTAAGAGATCTTAAAATACTTTGGGTTACAGCAGTGACTTTGCTTAGTCTTTTGCCTGTCATTCAAGAAGGCAGTTTCTGATTTTTGACTGCTGGATGGGAATAACTAAATAACCTCTTACAAATGGAAGGAATTGCTCTTAACACCTTACCTTTGAAAACCTGGAAAGGTTTACAGCTGCAGAATATCAAAATATGTAGGGCGTTCTTGTAGCATTTTTCCTAGAGCTGGATGGAAATTGAGAAAAACATTTTGACTGTAGGCTTGCATAATTTTTCTAATGCTGTCAAGTCCATCAAGCATGTGAGCTACTGTGAAGGGAGGAAACTAAAAGTCAGTGAAAAGAGAGGAAAGTAAATTTACAGAAGTGTTCTTCTGAGCCCTACAAATTAGCAATAAAGTAGATATACATATCTGTGCTGTATGATCCTTTTGTAAATCTGATAATATTTTACTATTACTCTTATTTGTTATATGGCATTTGTAATATAAAGAAATATTATAATTTTGCAGGGGGTCTCATAGAAGCATTTACATATGCCAGGTCTAACTTTTATTTTGCTTAATGCCCAAGCAAAATTGCATAGCTGTAAGCAAAAACAAAATGTAATTGTGTTACTGTGTTTGTTTGTTATTTATTTATATTTTTAATACCTCAAAGGCATAGTCATGATACAACACCCCATTGTAACAAGCGCTGGATAAATGCCGAAGAGAAATATAATCTTTGTGCCTAAGAATTTATGATCTAAATTTAAGGCAAGAGACAACAAACAGTTTCAGAAGAACAAGGAAGAGAACAATAGGGTATTGTTGCAGTTACTGTTACAATATAGAGTGTTAGTCAGTAGTCCAAATGGTGAGTATGATAAACAATGACCTTTGCACAAGAGCAGAGTAACATCTGGGCAGACTTTGAGGTTGGAGCAGTGGGAAAACTGTGGGAAGAGGTTTAAAGAGCAGTTTTGTATTAAATTGAAATGGCGTGCAGGGATCTCCCAAATAAACAGATCTTATGGGGGAAAAAAAAAAGGGAAAGAAAAAAAGAAAAAAGTTAAGTCTGATATACAAGTTGAAGGTCCACGAGATATACTGTGGTGGTGACCAGAAGAAACAAGAAAGGAGGCGTGAAGGAAAAGATTACATACTTGCTTAGTTGCGTTGCACCTGCGTTGGCAGCTGTAGGGTAGGCAGGGACACACGGCAGGGGCTTGTTTTGGTGCTCAACTTTAGACAGCTACATCCAAGTGAGTTGTCTGCTGAGATTCCTGTTATAGAGGATGCCGAGCAGCAGACAGCTTGGGGGCACAACTCATCTGTCCTCTTTTAAAAGCTGACTTGGGGGGACGTGTATCATACCCTATTTCTCCGCTGATGAAAAGGCAAAAGCCACCCAGCTGAGCCTTCTTTGAGTAGAAGGTGGCTGAGCTAAAGGAAGAGGGAATGAATCGGCAAAGGTGAATATCACTAAGGATACTTTGCAGTGTGAAGGTGCCTTGTAGAGTAAAAGTAGCTGTAGGGGAAGCAAATACTGGCATGATCCAGGCCCAGGGACTGCCAGCATGGGCTGTGTAAGAGGCGGCGTGTGGTGAAGATAAAGTTCAGCAAACGGGCTTTTTGAACGAAAGGATAAACCAAGGCTTTGGGTCAAACGGAGAGCTCATGGTGATGGGAGCACGGAACTAGAACAGGTCAGGCAGGTGGAGGTTGAAGTCATTAGGAAGAGTGCGGGGCAGCTGGACCTGTACAGCTCACCAGTGCTTCAGGTAGCTAAACCCTCACATCACTGATTTTTTACTGTGTTTTCTGCTCTGCAGACGTTAGCAATCACAGACTTTGGATTGCAACAGCTTTCCAAGTAAACCTTGGAAATTATTATAACTGATAATGAGTTACACAGCTTTGGGGGTTTTAAGAACTCTAGGAACAACACAGATGCACCTTATTTTCTTTATATATCAAGGTGAAATTAAAAATACTGTTTTCTGTAATTTGGTTTATTTTTGTTACAATAGCTGAAGCCATTCACTTCAGCTGAAGCTGAAATAGCGCTTACTTGTTCTGTTTCTCTGAGTTTTAATGTGTCCCTTGACTGAGGTATTCTTGCAGATAGGTACACAAAACAAGAGAGTCATACATACGGAATTTACCATTTTTTCCAGCATATCAAATTTTCCTGTTTTCTGTACAACTTTACCATAGCTGATTGCAGTATTTTTCTTCTATTGTTCAGTAGCAGGTTCTTTCCTGTGCAGACACTATCCAATAATCTAACACCTACCGACTTCCAAAATCAAGCCTTTACTTTTCATGAGAGAGGCCTAGCAGGGAGATTATATCCAAAAGGAAAACAATGACGATTAACAAGAACTTATTTCATAATAAAAAAAGAAGTATTTCAAAATACAGGATTAACTACTGGAATTAGAGCTGAATCTTTTAAAATAAGTTAGGCAACCATGTCTGGTAACAAAAAGGCTTAAAGTTAGGCAGAGAGGTTCTTCTGGAAGCCTTCAGGGGCACATCCTTCTTTCCCACTCTTCTGAGAAGTGCTTTGCTAGGTACCTCAAATGAAGGTGCAAGTTTGGCAGTCTGGATCCCGAGGGCTTTTTGGCTTCTGAAACTCGTTGAAGTTGAGAGTAACTTTCATTAAAACAAATTGTTGTCTCTATTATATTAACCACTATTGCAGCTGGCTGCAAATTTTTCATTTTCTGTAGGTGATATTAATCACAGGGTGACTGTAATGTGCTGCTGCTTATCCTGAACAAATACAATTAAACTATGTTAAAATTCCATAAGGATTTCTTAAATACATCTATTGCTATGTGAATATTAATATTTTTTTTCACCTAGGAGCAGATGTTCACTCTTCCTGTTTGAATTCCTTTCTCCAGCACACACTGTGTGACATTGAGGTACAAGTCACATCGCGTAGCATGTGCGTTTGGCGTGGTTTTGAGCTACTTAGTTTTGCCACTCATGCCCCACTCCCCGTTTTTGTCTGATTCCTTGTCCTATAGGACGAGCAGTAGGGTCACATAGGTTCATATAGTCACGTATTGCTAGTTCCCGTGTCACTAACACAAACTTTCTCATGTTTGGAAGACTCAAAAGTGTGAGAGGTGGCTTTTTAGACTGGTGCCTCCTGTAACACTTGGTTTGGAAGCGAATGACATCGCTTGGGCTTTATAAGGCCAATGTTGTACTTGTTGGAGGGGCCACTCGGCCTGCAGGACATTAGGCTGCTTCTCAGAGAAGCTCAATTACACACTTACCCAAGGTGACACACAAGGACTTAAAACTATAGACTGCTGCTCAAGGAACCTTACATCTCTTATCACAAACGTGGATTTGAAATAATATTTCCTACCGTGGAATACGAGAGATTTGCTAAGCTCAGTATTTTGTCCGTGTAACAATTGCAGAACCTCAGAGCTATGGAGGTGAGTTATTTTTTCTGTTATTGTACTAGAGGATGGCTGTAAATTTCCATAGTAAAAAAAAAAAAGTACAGCTATAAAGATTTTGATTGTATTTCTGATAATTTTTTTCATAATATAATTGGATTGATATGCAAATGATATTATCTAAATTTGTAAAAACTACAGTAAAGGAATATTGCCTGGGGGAAAAAAACACAAAACCCTTTCAAAGAATGTGTAAAGCCAAAAGGGAAGACACAGTGTATTCATAGCCTATAATTTAGTAAAATTTTGACCATTCAGACTCGTCTTTTAATTTTTGTTTCAAATATTTTCAATGTTTTTAAATCAGAAACACAAGGTAAAACATAGCTGGCACATAGCAGAAACACTGAAGATGGTTGGCCTTAAATATATGAGGAATATGCATAATTCTTGGTTCGACATGATTCATTTAGCAGTTTAAAATGATAGCTTGGTAACAATGGTTTCCTCATGCGAAGCTATGAGAAAAGTTGACTCCAGCAAAATGTACCTATTCCAAATCTTCTACAGAAAAGTAAATGCAAATGGCTTCGATAACGTGTTTTATAGTCTCAGAAAAAGGACAGACAAACTGGCAGCTCTTGAATGGCTGGCTTCAGCCCCCTGCAATATGTTGATGGTTTGCATTCAGGAGGGGAGGTGATGAAGCCCCAGAACTGACGAGCAGCTGCGCTGCTTTCCCCAGCCCTTTTCTCCTGGTTAGGTCTGGCTTCCTTCCCCCTTTCCCAAGGAGCAGTGAGCATGAAGGCAGTGTGTGTGGTAGTGTTGTCACCTGGATATTGCGCTGCTCCTGGAGCGACCGCCTGTGCACAACTGCTGACTCAGGTGCGAGCCTGAGGAAGGGACACAACGGAGGCATGAAGAAGACATATTTTCAAGAATATTAGCTAATATGCTGTTCTCACCCTTGGCTGCCAATTAGTGTTCTACATATGCCTTATATAAGGAAGATTGAGTAATAAATTGGTGTTATTTTTGCACATGTGAAGACGAGAAGGGGACAAGCGAGTGAGAACTCCGAGTGAGAACAGTGGTAGCAACATATGGAGCTTAAAAGTGTGTTTTATGAATAATATGCTCTAAATCTCCATATTTCTGCAATGTAAATGGTATTACGCTGAAGTAGCTGCTGCCGCTCTGCAGCTCTGCCATGCCTGCAGTGCCGTGCAGGAAGCGTACCAGCTGGCAGCGCCAGCAGAGCGTCCACCAGAAGAAGCCGGAGCGAGGGCCGTGGCAGGGATGATGGCGGAACCGCCAGCGGAATGCTTTATCTGAAAGTTGTATCCTGGCTCAACTAATTATAACTTTCCTTTCCTTCGCTGTTCACCTTCAGGCAATAATCATTAGGGCTGTATGAGTTTGTTTATATTTACTGAGAAACAGCAAATTTGCTGAACAGTGTGTTAAGGTCTCGGAAGTATTTGAATGCATCCAATAATTGTGGCTGGAAAAACTCCAAGGCTTAATTGGAAGTTTTCTCTTTGTTAATCCCATAACTAATTTGGCGATTAGGGCATTCACCCTTGAAGTGGGAGAACTTTATTCAGTTCCTCTCTCTACCTTAGGGGCACAAACCCAAACCTGCCACATCTGAAATACCCCTAAGCACCAGCTCTCATCCTCTGCCTTTCCTACTGACGTGCTTTCACTTTGCACAAGAGAACAGCCACTGGAACGAGGACTGGGACCCAGATGCCTGCCATCTAGTCACCTGAATTAGAGAGTATTTCTTCTCTTGCTGTCTGTTTTGTTGGATGGTAAAGCTTTTTGTGCAAAGGGGGACAGCTCCAACAAAATCTTGAGGATGGTATTAAAGCCCTTGCAAGTCCCTACTATATTCTGGTCTGGGACAGTTACTAAGAAGGGAGACTTCAGCTGAAATTCCTGCTCTGCATTAGGTAGAGAAGGGATTTCAGCCCAATTCTTTTGCCTTTCAAAAAAATTCATGTTGTTGACAATATTTGTCATGGATAAGGTTCAGAGTCATCTTCAGCTATTTTCCACAAGAGTTTAAGGGGCAGTTCAGAGGCTGTCCTGACTCGAATATCTCTTACTCCCTAATTACTGCTTGGTTCCTTCACACTCCTGTACAGCTGTTATAGCTAAGTTAATTAATTTGGAGTAGGAGGTGAGATGGGGGAGAATAAATGACTGAAAGAAGGAAGGCATTGAATATTTAAGGCTTCCCTACATCATCCATTATGTGCTCTCTTTTCCCATTACAGAAATAAACTCTATTTCCCTGTCTTCTTCTAACTACTAACCTTTTTGTTGCCTCCTATGTCCCTTACAAACTGCAACTTGTCCTGTGTCATAACCTTTCCAGTGTCACTCCCACAAGCTAGTGCTGTTCCTCTGTTCTGGGCCTTAAATAGGTGTCCTTATTTAAGCTTGCTTTCTCTTCCTTTCTTCCTTTCTTCCTTTCTTCCTTTCTTCCTTTCTTCCTTCTTTTCCTTTTCAGGTCACTGAAGAGCTCTAAACGCAGTCATTTTGTTTTATCACTATTCTCTGTACCCTTCCTCTGCAATAGCATAGTTGGTTGCTGTTGCATTTAATAAGACTCTCTCAGCTCTCCAGGACACTTCCATCCTTTATGCTTCTCTCCCAGGAGACCATTTCAACCTGTTCCCTGGGTAGGCTGAATTCCACTTGTCAAGACAGTTGCCCTTCTCTTCTGTTCTCACCGATTCCTTTCCTTAAAATAGCAGGTTCTTGTGCTTTATTCTCAGCTTCACTGAACTTCCACTCAGTTTTCCCAAATATTTCCCATTAATCTGTATCAAATCTAAAATAGCATTTGCTTCTCTAATAGCTTTCTTCATCTTGAGGAACAGGCAGTTTCCTGCTGTACATCCCAAAGCCTGGATTGTCCCCTAAGTATTTCCACCGATTTTAGAAAATGTTTCACTCACCTTCTCCTGAAACGGTGGCTCCCCTCCATGTCTTCAGCATGTTCTTTGTGACTTTTATCTCCAACCAGGTCAAAACTCTGCCTTCACTTCTTCCAGAAGATGAAAGAGAGAACATGTGTTTTTTGAAACAGAATACATCATCCCCTTCTTTTGCCTATGTATTTCCTTTAGTTTCTGAAACATACTGCTGTATGCTTGGGCTTTTTACTTCATTTTTATGTTTGCTTTTTGTGCATGGAAGGGTTCTGTTGTTAGACTGTTGAACTAGTTCTTCATATGGAATAAGTAAGGATTACCTTTTAGTCAAAAAAATGCTTAATTATTAAACATTATATTTCTGTACAGTTTCTGGAATATCAGGTTATTGAAAGATTTTGGTTTGGATTTTGTGTGAGCTGTTAGTAATTATACTAAGCTTAAGAGCAATGAAGTGCTAATTACCAATCCGAATTGTAGGAGAAACTAAGAGAAACTGGCTAATTGAACAAGATGATCATTCATAACGGTTCCAGTTACAAGCCAGTAACTGTCCAGTGATGTAATTTAGAAAGAAATTACATGAGAACTGTTTTAAATAATTATGGCAGATAATATGTGTTGTTGCAAGCTTTGCAAAATTTGCACCATATAGTGAAAATATCTTTGAAATCGCAGCATTTAAAACATGTATGAATGGGAAAAAACTATCTTGGGCTTAAAAATTCATTTAGGGTTGCTATCCAGCTATAAGTAAAACATTATATCTTTCCCCTGGGTGAAGTTGCCTTCTCCAAGTCTTTGCTTCATCTTTGACTCATCTCACAAACCATTCTTGCACATGACAGTGACTTCTTCCCCAAGACAAGACAGTCAGTAGAAAGATGCTCTTGGTAATGTGACTGTCTTCTGACTGCCTTCGTGTTTCTTTGGGTCCTGGGGGTGCCCTGCAGGGGAAACAAGGTGCCTGGAAATCTCAACTATGAATTGCCCTACCAGAAGAATTTAAGTTATACATGCATTCTGGGGAAGGTAACAATTCTGAAAATAAGTGAAGAGACTATTCTACAAACTCTTCTGCCAAAATAGCATTTGATATTATGAGTAAAACCACAGAATAAGCACTGCATTTGGTGGAGGATCCTTTTCTGAGCAGTTGGGTGCTGGGCAGACATTTTGTTCTGGCTTGCTTCATTTAGAAACCTGGCCTGTTAGGGAAATCCTGCTCCTTTTACAGGTTTGGTGAAAAGTTTAAGTGCTGACTTCTTAAATCTGACCCTTGAAAACACAGAAACCAAAATGTTTTTCACTGTGTAGAAGCTGCTAGTATTTTTTTTTCTGATACTGAGTCAACAGCAGGTGCACAAGTTAGCATACATGGCACCGGAACTGTGCTAGCACGAACTAGGTTGAAGAGAAGTAAGGCAAATGCCTCACTAATTCTGTTCTCCCCTAAAGAATGTCATCTGTGATGACTGATAGAAGTGTTTTGAAAAGAGCATTTCAGATAATGAAGTGTTGAAGAATACTAATAAGAAGGTATTTCACCTTCTCTTTATTGCTGTAAATTCTGTGAATGTTTCATTGTTATAATATTATGAAACACACTTTTGTACCATAGCAGATACTTTCTTTTTATGCAAAAGTAACATTTTCTGGAGTTTTGGACACATTTTTAATGAAGAATCTCAGTATTTCTTTCGTTTCTGGTGCCTGTTTATGTGAGATTTATCTACCAAAGAAGGGGAATCTTTTCCAGTCTTACCCTTTCCAATCCTTCTCTTCCAAGTATATGGTAATCCTGGGGGTTCTCTGGACTGGGAGGTATTTCTTCTACAGTTGTAGTTGTCATATTTGCATTGCTTATGCTTTTTATTGGACAGTAGGGAGTTCACTCTGGTTTAGATTCAATGGTATCTTCTAAAAAAAAAGAGCTGTCAAATAGTCCATGCCTCTACCAGGGCAAAACCATTTGGTAAAAGAAGCCAGCCAGTGGGACCGCACTTTTCTGAACCTTGTTCCCTCTCTTCTGAACCTTGCCTGAAATCCTCCTGTCCCAAGCATAGGTGTTACTACCTGCCAGGATTTAGTTCTTTATGATTTAAATCAAAGCTGTGTTTTTGAATTATGTGGGTTAAGTCAATTTATTTGAAATGCATGATGCTAATTTGCTCTGGACCCTGACTTTACAGCAGATGCCAAGTTCCTGCCCAGAACAAATTTTACAGCTCAATTCCCTTTTCCCTAGCTATAGGAAAGTGGGTGAGCAAAGGGTGAGAGTTGATTAAATTCATAGGCAGCCCATTTATACTGCATGTTTTCTTCCTGTTTCTGTCTTTGTTTTCAATGTAAGGCATAAGCACTCAAGATACAAGATACAGAGCTATGCCTTTTTTAACATGAGATACAATTTATTCATTTTAAATAAATAAACATAAAACAGTGTAATTATCAGAAGTCCTAATTTGATAGGGATTCATGCTTATAGGAGGAAAAAGGATTTTTGCATCGTGTGCTTCCTTCCCCCATGTTGCAGTAGAGAATATTTCTCTCCTGAAAGTATTGCCTCTTGCACAACTGTTTAATATTAATTTAGGTTTAGAGAAGGTGGCAGCTTGTCACTCCCGATGTCCAGTTTTCCTTCAGACAAAGCAGCAAACTGGACATAGTATCCTATGGATGAGAACTCCAACCACCTTCAGTCCTTTAGTCTCTTCCAAGAGGTTACCATCCTCTGTGGTGCTTTCTGTGATGTGGTTACTGGGGGGCTGAACAGTGGCCCTCAAATATACCAATATGGTCACAATACTTTAAGGTACAGAAAATAATAGCTAATTGCAATTGGGAACTTTCTGGATCGTGCTGGTGCACCGAGTTGGATGGATGTAATTCAGCCTTGTTCAAATTACTGTAATTACACGGTCTGAGTTAATGAAGCAACTATTACACTTTATGAAGCAGAGATTTTTAATTTTGGCATCAGTGATACTTGAGAAACTTAAGAAGAGACTTCCAATGAATAAGGACCTTTTTTATCTAAAAATGTAGTCTTTATACAAAAGTGCTGCTGCATAGAAGAAGGGACAGGATAACAAAATTATGGACTTTATTACAAACCAAAAAGATTCAGGTCAGATATTCAGAACATCTTTTACCGGTGAGGGTAATGAAGCACTGGGACACACTAGGTGACTCCGTAATTTCCTTAGGTAGTGATGAAGGTTTTTAAGAATAACTGTCAGGAAGGCATTTGTGCATTGTCATGACTAGGTGACCTTTTGAGATAACTATTTTTATTCACCACACTTCATATATACGGGTAGTTCAGGGCTAGCTAGAAATGCCAAGCCATAGATTTCAGATCATTTCTGCTTTTGTGGAAATTCAGACTCATATTCAGCTGAGGCCTGGATCATGAGCTGTTCATGATGCAGCTCCTGTAACCTGTAGATGACCATGAATCAATATGAGGTTAGAGTCCTAAATCCTGCTGTGTTAAAACTTTGATACCTACAGTTTAAGTCCAGACAGACACTGTCTGATGACTTTCTAGGGCTGCCTAATTGCATGTTTGAACTCATTACTTATACTGAAAGTCTGTACATGCTTAACTCCAGTGACCTGGCAAGGTTCAGGCACAGAAGCGTTATCAGATGCGTTTAGGGAATGGCTTATAAGTCTTCAAGAGATGCCTAGGAAACAAGATACGGTCAGGTCTGAAACAGACTTCAGTGTTAGGCACTTCCACATTTTTGTTCCTGGTTAGAGCCTTCAGCCAGGGAGCAGGGGACACTGGTTGTTCATCAGACGGAGGAGAATGACCTAGCCTCCTGGTAAGGAAATTGTCCTGACTGCTGGGTTTTGAGCTGTGCTCAGCAAGGGCTTTCACCTCCTGTGCTGTGGAAGCTGGGCCCAGGAAGAGTGCACGTAAGAAGAACGCTGGTTTGGTGGACTAGGAGGATGCAGAACTGATCTTCCCAACTCAGGGATCCCCAAAATACGGAGGTGCTTTACATTACACCATTGCTGATAGTGCGGTCTTGGTTCTGAGTGACTGAAGGTGCTTCACATTTCCAGTCCCTCTACTTTCACTGAAGGAAATAGATACCCAATTTGAGCATGCTCAGGCTCCCTCTGGAAGTGCACAAGTTCCCTATGAGTTAGTAGGGGTAAGAAGGTACTCCACTTATGTGGACTTTCAGAGGCAGTTATTTGCTCCAGAGAAGAAATGTAACCAGTTGTGGTGGGCAGACAGGATGCTCCCTGCTCCCCTGCTCTGGTCCACACGACTAGGTTAGGCATGTAATTAATGCGTGCTGGGTTCTTGGATTCAGCCCTTCTGTTTCTTAAAATAATATTGAAACTTGCTTTTCTAAAGCTGAAAGGCAGTGGATGTAACAACTGATGTTAAAATATTAATTGAATGCATTTCCAGGATTTGCAGAAGGTCTTCAAGCAAGTGCTGATGCTCACTAGGAGTGACAGCTTCATGCTAGTGAGAGAGAAAAGGCAAACTTTGATAAACCAAATGTATGTGTAAAAAAATCAAAGACTATCGTCTACTTGGTCTTCAGCTGGCCAACTTGAAAACAAGCTAGGTGCGGAGCATTTGTCCTCTGTAGGCCGTGTCCCTTTGAGCTGGAGATAGACACCAGAAAGTGGCCAGTCGTGCAGGAGGTGGTGGGGTTGCAGTACAGAATGATGCATCAGGGATCTGGAAATGTCATGTACCTGCCGTTCCCAAATATCTGTGATATCTGGTTTCCATTTGCAATCCTTGCTTAGGTGAGGCTTACAACCTGAAATGGTACTGCTAACTTTCTCACAAGCTCCTGACCACTTGTAACTGGGGCTATGTAGTTGCTAACTGGGAAGATGTGTTTGCAGACACATAGCAAAGAGCACAGAGCTTGTCTGGTCTCTAGACTTTTAGACTGCGTGGCCGTAGGATAATTTTTTAACCAGTCAAGCTCCTATTAAGAATATTTATTTCAAGTTCTATAAGGGATGGTGTCTTTGAATCTCAAGTAAAGTTTAAGGCCTCAGTCAGGCATGCATGATAAAACAATACACAGGCTGGCTCAAGTTCATGTAATTTTGACTATGCAACACATGAGTAAAAGGACAGAATGTAGATAGAGGCATAAACAATAAAAACAGAAGTCAGTTTTCATAAACCAAAAGTCAAAGTAGTCATACTTAGTAATACATAAGCATCACAAAAGAATAGAGAATAAGAAGGAACTGAAGGAGCCTATGGGCAGGTAATTTCCATGCTGCTGAGTTCTTCCCAAGCCTAAGAAGAATGGAGGAAAGTAAGAAGAAGAGAGAGAGAAAAGAAAAAAAAAAGAAGTGGCCAAAGCTGCTGACAGCAGGAAGAAGGTGAGAAGACAAATAAGATTGATTTTTTCATTTTAGCAAGAAAAAAAGCTTTGTACCATTTTTATATTTTTTTCTGCTGTCCTGTGAATATTTATAACAGCAAAAGATGAACTGACATGCAACATAAGGAAATACTAAAATTAACTGTCTTTTTCACTACTTCATTTCAATCATTGTCATGTAAGATTTTAGTTGTAACGTCTAGTATTTTCGCACAGCTTTATCATTTGTTCAAGTCTAGTGAGCCTATTGAGCATTGAAATTCTTTAAAATCTCTGATGTTATTAAATTTGGCTATTATATATGTGCATCTAAACAAGGACAATATGAGCATGTATTAAATTTGGGCTGAATCATGCCTAATTCCTCAGAACTTTGTATGGAATTGCCATACTGTTTACTCCTCTCTCTTGCTAAACAAGGCACTGCAGCACCTGTAGTTTTCTGGCATAAATCAGTAAATCAGAGCAACTCTGGCTGTGATATCTCAGGGTGAAAAATTAAGACTCATTTGAATACCACATCTGGAATTGAATTGTGTATAATGAAACTGGGGTTTTCTGTTATGCACTATTTATGTGTGAAGGTGCTTCTGGAAAGTGTGCAGTACATGGCAGTATAACATACTGCAGATATTACACACATTTTTTTTGGCATTTGTATTTAGGGAACAAGGTGGAATTCAGTAGCATTTTGAGCAATGCCACAAAATCTCAAGAAACAAGGATTTAGGTTTCCCAAAATTTATGGATGATGATGGCCTCATTTGTGAGGTGAGTGAGACCTGCTCTAAGTACTTAGATAACTTTATTACACTGATTGAAAAGTAATTATTAATAATTAATATAATTATATAATATATTATATTTTGTCTATAATTATAATTATATATAATTAATATTATTATTAATCAATATAATTTTGTTTAGTAGAAAAGGAACGTAATTAGGTTGGTCTGCATTATTCCTACTATGAAATCAATTACTTGATTGTTCATTTGCCAGGATAGACTCTCACAGCTGTTGATACTAGGAAACTGGTGTCAACCATAACACTTCTTCTAAAAGCTCCAAAATCCTTTTTAGTTTCAAGGCACAGATCACTCTGGGGGCTTTGGGGAACTTTTTTTACTGAAAATGAGAATAAAACAATGGAGGAGAAGGCAACCAGGCTATTTAGAGTTAAAATGATGTGTGGACCAGTACCAGTGCTGTTCTAACGGTGTGGGATGCCTTTGCATGCATGCAGGTACTCTGATTGCTTTTCATGTTTGATTGGGACACTGGCAGCAAAATGTTGGGATAAATATCAACTCTTTTCTCAAGCACTTTTTTCTCTTAGCTCTGCTCCAGTCACTGTGACTGCAGCCCGGGTGTACTTGCAGGAAGCCTCTGGACGCCATTTCAGGTTCCTCAGGGCTCACTCTGGACTTGCATGATGCAGCCTTTTGATTGCAAAGTTTTCCTGGAATCCACAAAATAATATTGACATTGTTTGGGAAAGTACTGTTCTGATCTATGTAACCACTACAGACAAAACTGTATAGTAATTTGTTCAGAATGTGCTTTTCCCAAAATGTTCAGAAGGGATCAAAATCCAAATCATTGCAAAACAGAACAAAGCCATGCAGAAGATAGCACGGAAATGAAAAGGATGAGCTGGCTGAAGTAGAAGGGATTTAAGTCTTTAATGATAGCTTAATGTAATGGCAGTTATGATAAAATAAGCACGTATCCTTTAAGTGGTTTGTTATAATCTTACTTTGCATTTGTTTCCAGAAGGAAGGCCAAAGAACAGGAAAACTGTAGCCACTCATATCTAGTTATTTCTAATTGGAAAAATCATTCATACTCAATTTTTAGTCCTCTCTTTGCAAATGCAGATACTATTTATGCAGAACATTAATTTAAGCAGTTTAATCATGAGCAAGTTCTAATCAATTTATCGTGGTTAATTTTTATTATGCAGAAAATGTTGTTTGATGTATTTCATATTTGCTTATTATTTTACTCATGATTTGTGCCCTTTCCATTTGGATGGAAATGGGTGCTTAAAAAAAAGCTGGAAGTTTTAATCAGATTTTTAGTGATTGCATTTGTTTTATCTTTAATGCTGTTGTTTTATCAAAGTCTGTTTTTCACTTAGAAGTAACAGATCTACTAAATTTCAGTGCTGTTTCTAGTCACTGTTGGACTGATTTTTCTGGATATCTAAGCAGCTATCAGTGTAGAGATTTCAACGTACCGTCCCAGCAGGTAAAGTGTCAGGGTTATGCTTGCAGCCCTTCAAAGGAAGCAACGTTCTGAATATTACGTCCTCAGTAGCCTTCTTGCTGCTGTTATCAGGAGCGCTAATAAAACTAGCTAGCAGGCAGAGCTCAGCCTCTTTGAGCTATTGCCTGCTTGAGCATTCACGTCCAATGTTTTTGTCTCTTCTCCTGGGCCTGCCCTGACATAAAGCAGCAAACACGCCATGGACTGTGATGGCTTTAAGGCTCAGAGCCTGCTGAGATGCATCTGAAAGGTCTGTCCACTGCCTACCTGCACCGTTGCGCACACGTGAATACCTGTGCATCTCCTTCAAATTATCGTGTTTACTAGGCCTCCCTTTTTCATATGTTGGAAGAGAACAAACTTTCCAGCTTTTTCAATTCAGAGATGGTTTCCTAACTTTTGATGAGCTTGTTCGAGCAAAGAAAATCTTCTCTTGATATTTGCCAGTTGTGGTGAAGCCAAAAGTAATTAAGGAAAAAGCTCTAAATAAAAACTAGAAAATTGTAAATAATAGCTTTTCTCCACTCTAAACACTGAATTAATTTAGCAGGTTAAAGGTTTAGGAGATAAGGTGATATCTATAAAACCGTATTGAAGCCCGACATTTTGGATTTCTCATAATTCTCCGTTTTTTAATCAGTATTATATGATTTCTTAATTTGTACATGATTCAGCAACATATGTTAACTTTTAAAACACATTTCCATTGTTTTAATAGAGGGCTGTGAGTTTAAACGTGAGTGGTTTGTCAAAATTACCCATTTAATTATCAAAAAATATATTTTAAAGAGAGAGGATATTTTTCTATGAGCTTTTTAGGTCACGAATTTTCATCCATCCTGACATCAAGATAATTTGTGGAGTGACTGTTATGCTTTGGGCACTTTAATAGCGCTTTTTAGTTTATGGGCTGTGCAGTGTTTGTTTAGTGACTTTAAACAGCACTACGATTTCTGTAAGTATTTTGTCTTCATGGATATAATATAATCAAATCTGTATTTTGAAGCCTGTAAAGTGATTACAAGAAGAAAATGCTATATTACTGCAATAGAAAGGCAGCTGTCTCTGATAGATGGCTCACTGAAACTTATTTATTTGATTTTGGAGTGAGTTAGTGTCTTTATAGAATGTTCCTTTCCATATACATTGAGTATCAGTTTTTATTTTATTTTATATTTTTTTTAGTGTAAAATCTTCTTTCTTTCCATTGGCTGTCTTATAGTAGAAAGTTAACTTCATGTGTTCTGCACTTCCCTTGTTTTCTGAGTTTTTTTTTTTAATAGGTCTGATTTATGATCTGTGACCTGCTTTGTTACATGCTCAGAGTTGCTTTGAACGCATACTTAAGTTTAACAGTTGTGATCCTCAAGGTCTTCAAGCATTTGGTTTTGTGTTAATTTACCTGCAGGGGTCTATTAACTTGTCTTATTAGCTTGAGGTCATTATTTCCTGTCTGAATGAAGTGAAAGCCAATTAGCATTGTCAAGTGCTTCAAAGGTTAATTTGGAGAAAATGGAAGGGAAAGAGAAAAAGAAGAAAAGAGAAAATAATAATAATAATAATTAATAATAATAGTGTGGCCTTTAAAATACAAAGCTGCAGTTCTGTTTCCGTGTACAGTGGTACAAAGCTGCCATAAAGTTTTATCTTCCAGGGGTGATTTAGGTGCCTTTACTCCTAACTTCAGCTGGTTTAACTGAGATCAGAGTCTGTCAAGAGATGCCTGTTTTCCAAGGGGCATCTCTGCTTCTTGTAGCAATGACAGAGCTGTATTTTTTATTGGCTATGGGAGAGCCAGGTAAAAAAAAACAAAAAACAAAAAACAAATCCTGCACATACGGATGATACCATTTACATTTGCACTGCATCTGTAAAGCACCTATTTTTGGTGGGACTCAGCATTTCCAGGCCCCCATCCATAGCTATGGTCTTGGTGCTTGACTTCTGTTTACACCATTAAGAAGCCTTACGCACAGATCCGATACACACAGGAAAGATCCACAGTACACAGCAATGCCCTAAATTAAGAAATGTAAGTGATGCAGTTCAGGCTGAATCTTGAATTTTGAGCCTTTCCAGGCTTAATTGCCAGTTTTGAGCTGTTGAAAGATCCTCCACAGTCCTCTCCTGGAGTCTTACACAGCTGCTGTTCTTTGGAAACAGATAAATGGTGCCATCTTTTTTTTTTTTTT
>VXAA01003127.1:734525-747821 GCA_013399115.1 Anseranas semipalmata
TTTTTTTAACCAAAGGATGTTCCAAACTTAGGGGGAATTGGCTTGTTTGGGTTCAGGTCTCTTTGTTCCCCCTCCTTTCTTTGGTTACAACATGAATTTGTTTCAAAATAATGTCATATTAAGGGGTGAGCACAAATGACAGAACAGTCATAACTTTGAACACTAATGCTCAGGTTACTCACCCAAACAAAATTCTGGGGTACAATGCCAGGTATCAAACTGGGTGTCCTGTGTTAACAACATAAAATATGAAGACAAGGATGTTTTGAGGACCTGACTCTTAGACATGGGTAGCTGACCTACCTAGAAGTCCCACTATAGATGCCGTCACCCTTTTATGAGGCTGGTGTCAAGGTGCTCAACCAAGAACCTCAGCAGAAGAGAAAGCATGGGTACTGACGCAGTTTGGATGTAGTCTACTGAGACTCTGTGAAGGACACCCATCCGTCAGGGCATGGATGAGTGTGCACCTGAAAGGAAAGCAGTCAAACACTGGCATGCCTCACTCTGAGCACATTTCTGTTTTCCATGTTTTTCAGCTTTAAATGTTTGGAGACCATATTGACAGATATAGGTCAATATGCTAATTATGTAGATCTGTAACACCTAAATAAATTTTACTTTTAGCCTGGGAAACGAAGCTGGTGAGTTGATGGTACAGGCTGTTTTAGGAAGCACAGTGTCAATAGTTTCATCTTAGTCTATTTTATCAACTACTGTATTCCTTAGCCTTTTGATCTTGCTATTTCTGTAGCACTTGCATATCTATGGGAATTTACAAACACAGAGTCTTTCTCTGCAATATTCCTCTCTGTTAGTTATGGCAGGCTTTTTAAGGTGTCTTTTGACCAGCAATATTTTTTCTAATTCAAATATGAAATGGGGAACTCCAAATAAAAGTGAAATTGGTTGGATCCAGAGTGAAGGTAATGGTTGATTTTAGATTATGGTCCCAGTGGATTGCCCATGAAAGGCTAATTCTGCTCAGTGGCACATCAAATTTTGTGCGGAATTGTGTTCCTTGAATAAAGAGCCAGAATTGCTGTTTTCCAGTCAGTGTATTGCCAGTTTCCTACCATACAAATTCGGTCAGTTATGAGTTTTACCAACACTCGTACGCACACATTTTAATATTTTGTGTTTAATGTCTTGTATTTATTCAGTTTTGCAGGAAAGAGAAAATGCTAACTCAGGTTATTTTCTGTGAGACAGGAGGGGAAAAGTGTTAAAGGTCTTCATTTCTATGTAGCTACATTCAAGAGATTGCTTCCAAAATGTTGGATTTGATTTTCATTACTAACTCAACTGTTTTCACCTCTTTAGGCAATGGAGAGTTTCCCATCAAATAGGAATGATTTAAGGCAACATTCAGCATCCTGATGTTAGAGAATCAGTTGATTATGTGCAATTAGTCAGACTCAGGAGCACATCAACAACACTTCAATGAATACCGTTTCTCCCTGTCATCAGCTGTGACTTCCATGTTCAAAATGGATGCATGATTTTGAGGCAGAAGTGCTTATATGGAGAAATGGGTAATAAATGGGATATGTAACTTCCCATCTTACAGTTGCTGGTTTGAATCCAGCCAAAATAATGAATGATGTTGTAAATTTATCAAAACATCCATTGGGAAATTCTAAATGAAAGTGACGTTAGTTGAATTCAGAGCAAAAAGGTAAATTCCCCAACTACCTGGCAGGCACAGTCATTGGAGAGGATTTCATTATACTCTATTTTGTTTAAAACTTTAATGCAAAGGTTAAAAACATCTTAATAGTAATTTTTGGGGGTAAGTCTAATTACTTTTCTTGTTATCTAAACTTATGTGAAACTACTCAACCAATACTTAATTTTTGTATTAATATGTGTGTGGTGCTGAGCTGAATCCCTGTAAGACAAAAAAGGGTGTATGTCACCTCCAGAAAAGTAGAAAAACGTGAGATGTGGAAGTAGAACAAATGTCTCCATGGGCTGAGGGGACAGAGGAGGCTATGGTATTTCTTGAGTAATGCCATGGATACTCTTTTGTATCTTCCTGCATCTTCTGTGCATTTATAACCATGAGCACTGAGATAACGACTGCAAAATTCTCAAATTCTAGAAACTGCATTTTTACAGAGTGAGATGTGAATTGCCTGTCAGTTCTTCCACGTGTACTAGCATAGGAGGAATATTGACGAGATGTTAAGCTTTATGATGTTAATGATGACTAAGCCGCAGGCATGTTAGGAGGACAGGCAAAGAAGAGTGATGGAAGCAGTGTATAAGTATCTAGTTGCAGAGCAAGAGAACCAGTGTCTGGGATATGAGCTCTCAAGACTTGCGGAGAATGCTCAGAAGATTTGAACAAGAGACAATAAAACAGGAGCATGTTTTCCCTGGCCAGGACTGGGGAGAAGGGGTGAGGAGGAATCCTGTTTAACCAAGGGACAAACCAAGACCCGAGAGTGCTGTCCTCACCAGAAAATGGGAACAATCTCCACCATGACTTGGAGACAAAGGAGGAGCTGTGAGGTGAGCGCATGCCTTTCTGTATAATACTCCCAAGCAATAAGGGAAATATGAGAGAGTGACATATGTTTCAGAATCCTGCACCAGGTCTGTGGATGCGATGAACTTCATATGACTCTCTGGGAGTTATGCTGTCAAGCAAGAGAGACAAAGATGTTCACATTCAAGGAGAGAAGTGTGCTTATTGGAATTATTAGGTAGAGTGCAAAGGAGGGCAGAACAAGTCCTGAAGATATAGATTGGGTAAGGCACGGGTTCATTTTTTGTAAAGTAATCGTAGGATGGCAGCCTGCTCCCAGGCGATACAACTGAGGAGTCAGGGGAAGACCAAATTCTAGAGCTTGTCTAGACCAAGGAAATCTCTTGAGCCCATTGTCGCAGTGAACTGCTGCATGAATACATTCCAGGTGAAGTACCTCTAGCAAGGCTGCCCACATGGCCATGACATCCAGAGGCTGTATACCTGTGTGTTGAAATGAAAGGTCTGTTCTTATTCTGCCTTTCTTTGGTCTCTCGAATCTGTTGTGAGGTTTTCTCCTGAAGCCAACATTCAGAGTAAAGGGAAGGTAACTTCTGAACCCCTTTCCTAGTAGAAGCTGCTTCACATGTGTCATGGTAGAGTCATCAAAATGAGGAAAAAGATGTAGTGCAAAGATAAAAATGGAAGTAAAAAGATTTAAACCTTAAAAAGAGAGTTAACGAAAGGCTGTACCAAGCACCTGACCATACAGTGCTGCTTCCTTCCTTTATTATCTCAGATCAGTTCTATACACATTCATTGTTATTTTGCTCAAATGGATCTGTAAATGGACATTAAATCTACAAGCTGAGAGAAGGACAAAAGCTGAGCCCCGTGTTGTAGTTTGTACTGAAGATATCAAAAGCATCTAATATATGTTTGCATTTTGCCTTAGTAGTGATGAATGCATGTTTCCTAAATAACTTCTCTTTGGACTCTCTTGTGTCACCATGAAACATACTTCAATTTAGTGACACTGGTTACAATCTGAGTTATACCGAGGAGACTGAAGCACTGGTAAATGGAGAAAGGTGGCTCTGTGGAACACCATTGTTCCCATAGAGAACATCCTTCATCTGCAACAAAAAGCAAGGATTTCTTACTAAATACAAGAACTGACCTGTTCTGCAGCTGTGCTGTCATCAACTGCTCAATGAATACTATTTCATTTAGTTCATGAATATAGATGGCTAATTCCTCAGGGCAACTGATTCTATTAATACAAAGCATATGTGCAACCACCACTAATAGCAGAAATCTGCACAGTTTCTGGTAGTTTGTCTTTATTCACTAGAGGGAAATGGCAATCTCAGAAGGAAAGGATGCTGACAAAACGGTTCCTAAGACTGCAGTAGTTTTGTTTTAGTAACTCTAGACTTTTAAAGGGAGTGGTAATTAATTTATATACTTGGGCAGTGGATTTGAGACCTTCCACATCTCTTAATTTTGAGGCAGCTGGTGAGAGAGTTTTTACTCCAAATTTATTATGGAAATTACTATACAGTGGGATGACCGCCATGCTTAAAGTTAAGCATTGCGCATAAGTGCACTCTGGGCTGACTGACAACAGGAGAAATTGGGTAACTGACCTTCAGAAGACAATCTCAAAATAGATACAATACATTTCCTTTGTATGGTAAATTATGGAATAGGACGAAAACTATTCACACTACATCAGAAAGTAGAACATTAACTAACACAACAAAATGTAGCAATGCTAAATGTGGAACTAGTGAATCAGGAAAGAAAAGTATCATCAAAATATCAGGCTGTGGCCATTGCAAGAGCCTATCTAGTGCGGTCAAGAACCTTTTAAGTCTTCTGGCTTCACAAAATACTACATTTTGGCAAATGTAGACAAAGCTTCTTCATATGTACAAGAAAAGTTAAAACGTGTTGAAACCTGCCAGCAAGAAAGCTGAGGGATGAACTTCTATGCTTGCAGTAGGGGCAGGAGAAATTTCCCTTGTATGGCTCTTGAACGTCTTTTGTATTTTCCCCTCAAGTGACAAGAAATTCTGTTTCCCAAGGTATTGGTGAATGGACTTTACCTTGAATCAGCAGCCTGGTACACAGGGGATATAGGTAGCATCTCTTAAATTTGAATAGACTGTATATTTTAGCTGCCTTAGAATTTTATCATTTGTAATTATTGGGATTTTCTGGTTTCATTTTTTACAGTGTAGTTGCAAGTGAGATATATTTTTCCTCCAGCTGTTCTTGGCTGCAGCAGAGCTCCAGGTCAGCTTGTGAAACATTTTGCCTGTTGACTGGTGAAGAATGGAAAACAAACTTTTCAGGTCATCTTTTCAATTCCCCTCTTTATGCAACATTACTTCCCAGCAAATATTCCTAAGTAATTTGAATTATGTAATTGATGGTGTTTTCATCAGCTGTGGTTACATTACCTAGTGTTCATCCTATTGTCATTATATACCTTTGGGGAGGGTTACTTTAGAGTAGGTATAGCTTGGTCTCCTCAGCTGAACATCTCCACTACAAATGTGTTACAAAACTTTCTGAGGGGAGACTGTGTCATGGTGCCCTGTAAGCCCCGCTGGGAAGAACAGCCGTTCCCTTTTGCCTGCCTAACACAGGTGACATGAACATGATGCCATGCCTGTGTCAGTACTAACACCACCATTGCTCATATAAAGCAGTGCACCCAAAACCATGATTACCGCTCATGTTTCTGAGTGATATCCTGGTACTTGCTGCACCCAATGCATCACTTCCAGTTCCAACAGCATGCATTGCAAGGCCCTTTAGTGGCAAAATTAATCCTGTGCCTGCATCAGGTGTGCTGGAAGGAGCCCTCTGAAGGAATTGTTATTGTGCCAGCCATGGTGCTTTTCCTCGGGAGAAGAAGACAGTCAGGACTGCTTTTCTGCCAGTCGTCACTGGCTTTCTGCCAGTGGTTGATAGAGGTGTTCAAGGCATGACTTGGTGCCACTGTTACCTGTTCTCTCCGAATCCATAGGTGTTTTTTGGAGCCTGTGCAACTTCTGTGTAGAGTAGGAGATCAATCCAAACTGGAATGGTGAAGACCAGTGTCTGCAGCAGTCTGCATGGACCATTGCACCTCCTGTACATGAGTGGGGTGTGATCTACAGCACTGTCTTGGTGAAGGCTGTGAATACTGCTGTACCTTCTGGAGTGGAATGAATGGGACCAAGGGAATGTGCTTAAAGGACGATGTCTTACCAAATACAAGTATTTTAATGTGAAGACAAAAGAGTGTAGATGCCCTGAATTTCTGCTTATTGTGTTTTGTTCCCCCCCCCCCCCCCAGCCCTAGGAAGGTATGGGGGGCATTGTTGTACCTCCTATACATTACTTCCTTCTTCTATGCACTCCCTAGTTGCCCTGGATCCACAGTCCCTCCTAACCAGAATGGCTACTCCAGGTACATTTTTCCCAACCCTCTATGGTATTTGGTGTGTGACACTGGCACAAATTCCATCACCCTCACAAAAACCACTTCCCACCTTTATCTTGAGATATAGCCACTTCCCACAGAGATCACTCAATGGTTTGCCAGTCCTGGTGCATTCCATTTAGGGGAAAGCAAGGGAAGATCAGGAGGACATTCCTTTTTAGTTGTCTGTGGCTCTGAAGGAGCTAACAGGAGACAGTGTGGGGAAAGGGAAGGTTGTGGTGGTTTCACCCTGATGGGCAGCTAAACTCCACCATAACCACTGTCTCACTCCCAGCTGCTGTTGCACAGTTTTTTTTCCTTCCTTAAATCTGCTCTCGCAGAGGCACAACCAGCATCGCTCACTGGCTCGGCTCTGGCCAGTGGCGGGTCCCTTTTGGAGATGCCTGGAACTTATCTGACATAGGGCAGCTGCTGGGCTCTGCTCACAGAGGCCACCCCTGCAGCCCCCCACTACCAAACCCTTGCCATGTAAACCCAATACACAGCTGCAGCCTGGGAGGCGGAAATGCAGTAGGCATGAAGGAGGCAGAGGGCAGAACTAGCTAAGCAGGCCCTGGAGGATGAAAAGGAAGCCCTTGATGAAGCTTTCCAATCCTCTACAAGTGAGATAAGAGCTTCTTTCCTATCCCCTTCACACTCTTTTCGTCTCTCAGGAGAATCCACCTATCTGTCCTATTTCTGGCTCTGGGCTGAAACATTCTGTTCAAAGACTAACCTCCCCTTTTCCGTCTTCCTCTGGCCTGCAACACTCCCTGCCCCAGAGGCTCTTCACAACCTTTTCAGTCCCAGACGCTATTGCCAGCTTCCAACACACAGATCACTGGGGGCCAGGTTCTCCACATGCCTGGTCCTATATGAGGGTGGCCTGTCAGTGTGCCCTTCCCACCTCATGGTGGGCTAGGAGTACCCCAGGTTGTCTTCCCCAGGTCTCTGCTACTTTCTGCCCACCAAAAGACGTGTTCATAACGAGGGCCAAAAGCTTTAAGCACAGGTTGAGGACAACTCAGTTAAGCACTGGTGTGGGGTGGTGGGTGTTCTCTGGAGTAACTACGCTAAGCAGAAAATTTCTGCTGCAGCTGAGGAGGAGCTTGGTGAAATTACTTCCGGTGATACAGCAGCCCTCAGTCAGACCAACAGTGTTTGTTGCTCCTTGTAGCTATAAATTTGGTGCCATATTTATCCTGAAAGCTTCATATATTTTCCTGTACAAAAACACACATCAAAAAACAGTACTCACATGGGAAATGTATCTTACTTCGTTGTTCTCTGCCTGCTTCTACCTTCATTCCTGCTTTTGCTGCCTCTACCTCCTTTGGAATACCAGTCATGCACATTTCTCTTAGATGTTTATCTGTTGTGTTCTGCCTAGGTACTGTCTTCTACCCATTCTTTTCACTTCCCCTGACCTACCTGCTTTCCACTCCTAATTTAATATGTCAAATTAAGCATTAGTGTAATATTTATTCTTCTTAAGATATAAGTGAGGATGTTACACAAATCCAAGGCATCAGTACTGTTCTGGACTGTTCTTTATTTACCCCTTGTTTCATGCTTTTCCCACTTATTATCTGCTAGCTATCTTCATTTATATTCTCTAAGAGTGCTTTCAGTGTGTATGTATTTATTTTTCAGGTGGTTTTGTGTAGTACCATACCCTGACTAAATTCTGAAAATGTTGCTTCTGTTGCTTCTGTTTCATTTCCGTACTGATTACCTAGCTAAAATAAAAAAAAAAAAAAATCAAGATTCTTCTTTTCGAGCCAAGTTTTGATATTTGTGGTAGTAATTAACATTTTTTCCCGTAACTCTAGC
This sequence comes from Anseranas semipalmata, assembly GCA_013399115.1. NCBI lineage: Eukaryota > Metazoa > Chordata > Aves > Anseriformes > Anseranatidae > Anseranas > Anseranas semipalmata. Next base: position 742,310 of record VXAA01003127.1, read on the forward strand.
ATAAATAAAGATTTTCGTTTTTAGTGGTGTGTCCAGGGAAAAGTAGATAGATCCCTTAAACATGAAGTCAGTATCTTCTTGCTCATAACTTTGGCTAAAATAAACTTGTTAAAGGTCTGAAAAAGTATGCTATAATCTGAGGCCAAAGCTAAAATCTTGAAAATCATTTGTGTCTGGTATAGGATATATTTATTCATTTTTATTTCTCAAAGGATGGAAAATACAAAGCACTGTTTGAGGGCTGAGGACAGGCTGTTTGGCAGCACTAGACACTGGGTCAGTATTAGGATCTTTAATTGGGTAAAGGGATAAAGCTATTTTGTTTATGTGTGACTATCATAGCTTTAATAATACAGAGTTGGTCATCACAAATGCAGCCTTTCCTCTCTGTGTGAACACAGACCAAAACAGCAGGATGCAGGTGGCATCTGGGAAGAGTTGCATTTCTATCCTCTTAGGATTAGTTATTGAGTTCAGCAGTAAAATTCACAGTGATTTCACTTCTGTAGCTCTGAAGCCTGGCAGAGAAAACCACCGAAGGAGATACCTTAGTGGAAGAATGCGTGGGTTGCTCCTTGTCTGCCAGGAAAGGTCCATAATGAAATACAGATACGTGTGTGGGATCTTTCTTAAATATGAATGCTTAAGCCTTGCAAGCTCATTGCTGTCTAAGTCTGTCTTTTACTATGTTTGACCAAGCAGATTTGGGAGTGCCTGAGGGGAGAGTCCATGGCAGTGGGAATGTCACTGTCTGTAGCTGGGAAAGAGTTTTGCAGGAAAGGAGGAATTTGTTTTGCACAGAGGCATCTGTGAATACAGTTGCAAGCAAGAGCCTGAGAGCTGTGGAGCTTGGGAACAGAATTTTATCTGGAAAGAAAGTTTGAGCCATGTGGCAATCTTTTGGGATTAAAGACATTCTGGAAGTAAACAATCAGGATCCACATTTCTGTAACGTTCCCCTTGTGGAAAAGAGAATGGCAGCTGTAGTTGCCTTACACAGTTTCCAGTGTAATCACTATTGCATCAGTGCATTGAGCATTCAAGTGCCTTAGAAATGTCTTCCTCTACCAACACATATTACATTAGGAGACAGATGTTTATGTCATGTTATTTTATTCCTCATCAATCAGCAGTTTCCCAACCATCTTATTTTTAACTTGACTATTTACTAATGAGCAATAAAAAACACAGTGCCTACAGCAACATTTGCACAGTGGGTTGTGAAATAGCAACACACACACACTTAATTTTATTTCTTTTCATGTTTACCACAAATCAAATCCTCCTCTAATATCTATGTCCTTGTTTAAACCTAAATCATAGCAGGGTACTTGTGTTCTTTCACTTGTTTCCTTTTAGTTATGGTCACAACATTTTTTCCACTGAAGTCTTAACAGCTTGTAGCAGTCTTGGAGACCAAGCCCAATAATTTCCCTAGAGGCTATATGTAGGGATGCTGGAAATTCATTTCTGATTTTCTTTGGCTTCCTTAGCCTACATTAATTCTGATTTGTTATGAAGTGGATCAAAGCTAATAGGAAGTGAAGCCTCCTTCAGTTAAAATAAGTAAAGGGGTTGAGGTGAAGGGGTCCAAAGATGCCATGAGGCAAGATGGCTGTTAAATTTCAGTGACACACGCAAAGCTCAGTAGTCTTGAAACACACTGCCTCAGATCGTCTGTCTGCACAGCCCTGCTCTCAGAGGAAAAAAGCTTCCTCTGTTGGTCTTCAAAGGACAAAAGAAAACATTTCAGCCTTGCGCCAAATACTCGAGTTTGCAACATGAAGCCAGAGTTGTGAGCACTGAAAAGAGGACATGATCCAGGATGTTGGAATGACGTTCAGAGAGGTGGGGAGTAAAGACCAACTCCATTAATGTGCAGGGCTTTAGGGAGGGTGGATATAAAGCCACTGTTCATCAAGTCCACTGAAGAAGAAACAAAGAAACCAGACAAATTTGTAGGTAACACCAAAGCAAATGGAATGTCAATGTGATTTTCTTGAAAACTGAGGTAGTTGACAGGAAAACAGGGAGTGTATCTGTGTTAAGAGGGATAGAAGACTGAGAAGCTAGGTTTGAAGCTCTAATCATAAAAACACAACTTTTAATAGACTAACTTTTGCATGATGGCAAATTTAAAATAAAGTGCTGTGCAAACTGCACTGTCTTTTCCTCTGTTGAGGGTCATGTGTTATAAAGGTAGGGCATCTTAATTACAGCACCGTAGTACTTCCCAGAGTACTCTAAACTGCCTGTGTCACATCTCACTCTTTCCACTTTCCTTTTCTCAGAGGGAAAATTAACACATGCCATGGCTAGGTTTCCTTTAATAATTCTGTGTGCTCTGGCTGCGTGTCTGCTGCTGAGGACGGTGTCAGTGATGTGTGCTTTGCTCCTGGAACAGAGGGTGCTGGGGGACGTATTGATGTGTGGATGTTCCTGGAGTTTATTTCACAGCCTTTGACCTGCTTCTGAAGGAAATCCAGGGGCTTGCATCAGTCGGCTTTATCTTGCCTGTAGATGACTGCACTGCTTCTCTAAGCCGAAACATTTGAGTAGCTGCATTAACCTCTGTAAATGTTTACACTAATTTAAAGTCTACCATGGCAAGATGGGTAATTATGGTTTGTGAGCAAGTTAGTCAAGAGAAACTGTGGAAAACAGGGTGGAAAGAGTAGCTGGTTGTTACTTTCAGTGCAAGTGGCTGCTCCTCTGCTCATTTTTGACTGTATCAGTGTTAGGGCTTGTCTGTATAGAAGCTTGCACTGTTGTAGCCAAACTTTTTTTTTTTTTTTCCATGTTAGTTAAATGGATAAAAACATGGCATATGGACTGGCCTTTATTTTGCATATTGCATATTCTTCTCCTCCAACCAGGCAGCAAACTGCGTCAGCTGGAGATATTTCCTCTGCTCAAGGCATGTCCCCACTGTGAATGCCTGAGAACGTGTGGCTTCAGTGTATCAGGGAAGAGTTATGTCTCTTCACCTTCAGGGACCCATTATTTCTCATCTGTAACACTGCACATTTTTAAGGTGTAAGGAGGGAAATAACACCCAGCCTACCAGAGCTTCCATGATTAATGTGGGATTAGCCTGAGTAAGTGTAACAAGGTTTCATCTCATCCTTTGAGGAAGAGATGGAGGGGCAGATTGAGGCCAGCAGATGGATAGCTGTGCACTAAGTGGATTAGCTCAGTGCAACTTGCAGCAAGGCCAGGATATAAACGATACTTGATCAACCTGGCACCAGATACCAGCTAGCAGTGGGAGGGTAAATCTAAACTGTAGGGATATACTTTCTCAAGGACAGCATTAAAATTGGGAGGGCTTCCTTCTTTATTTATTTTTTTCTTTTTTTTTTCTTTCTTTCTTTTTATATAAAAGAGATATAAATCTCCAAGAAAAAATGGTAACTTGTTCATTCTTTTCTAAAGGTGTTGTCCTTCTCCCCACCCCCCCAGCTTCAGATACAGTTTGCAGCTACTGTGAAGATTTTTTCACAAAGTGCTGTATTTTTATTACCTGACTATAAAAAAATTTTAGACCCACTTTCAGTGGTTCTTATAAAAGTGAACGGTATAGCAAAATCCCAGAATCTTCCTTACAAAGTGCCACTGTCTCCTTGAAATGTGCCTTGTCCTCTAGTAGGTAGTAGTTCTTTAAGCCTGAGTACACTGCAAAGAGTGCATTACACTCTTTGCCTAATCTGCAGTAAGCAGACAGGAGAGATCCACAAGTTCCAGCGTGTCTCAGTGCAATGTGTCTGTTCCTGGCACCTTGCTCCTAATTATGAAGCTCTGTTCTAGACTTGGAAGAAAAATGCTTGCACTTCAGAATATTTCCCAGCCCATTTGCAAACTCTACAACATTTATTATTTTCATCACGGTTAATAGCACAGTTCCTCATTTTCTTGCCCTTTTATTGATGTTATAGTAATGTGGGCTATGACTTCATTTGACTTTTCTAAGTAGGCAGTATCACCTCTAGTTAGCATTTAGATGGGAAAATATCTGAGGGGGTTCAGGAAATGTAATGGTTGTTCAGAATGTGACATGTATCCATCTAGGATACATAACCATCTCAGGGACTGAGAATATGGCACCTCTGGATTTATCAGAAAATATTCACTCATAAAAATGAGCATTTTCCTGGGAAAATACCAGTTCTAGTAAAACTCTAGGAAAACAAGCAAACAGTTTGATTCAGAAGGCATTTTAGATCAAAACAGAAGAGTCAGTCCCTGGTGTGTGTAATAGCATGGTACCTAATGTCCTCATCTGGTAAATGCATGAATTCATTAGTCAGGTCTTCACAGGATGGTTGAGGCTGGAAGGCACCTCTGGAGGCCATCTAGTCCAGCCCTCTGGTCAAGCAGGGCCACCCAGAGCAGGTTGCCCAGGACCATGTCCAGGCGGCTTTTGAAGATCTCCAACGAGGGAGACCCAACAACCTCTCAGTGCATCAATGCTTCCTGGTGTTCAGAGGGAACCTCCTGTGTTCCAATTTGTGCCTGTTGCCTCTTGTCCTGTCACTGGGCACCAGTGAAAAGAGCCTGGCTCCATTTTCTTTGCATGCTCCCTTCTGGTATTTATAGACATTGATGGAATACCCGCTGAACCTCCTCTTTTCCAGGCTGAGCAGTCCCAGCTCTCTCAGCCGCTCCTCATAGGAGAGATGCTTCAGTCCCTTCATCATCTTTGTGGCCCTAGAAGAAGAAGAAGTAGGAAAAAGTCCTACTTCTGTTCTTCCACATCTCACAGGAGACCATCCCAGCCTCCAGCCCATTGGCTGTCTCAGAGCCATGCTGGAACTCTTTCACTGTGTGTTATATTTTTTTGGTGTAGCAGTTTGAACCTTGCATGCTCCAAATGCAATCCATAGAACAATCCATTTGCCTAAAGATTGATCTCTCATCTGCACATGCGATTTCTCAATCGGTCTTACAAAACAGGACAGCTCCAGCAGGACAGACTTAGTGATATACCCTAGAATAACAGCAATGCTGAAAAAGGCGCACTGTTAGGACATAGGAGGCCAATGTTACATCCTTACTCTATATTAGACAGGGGAAGGACTTGATATTGCAAGAGTGGCCTTAACCACTCTATGTAGAATTTATGCATGTTTTTTTTTTTTTCTGTTACAGCTGTGCTAAGTTGTAAAAATTATGAAATGTCAGTGGTGTGGAGAACTGAAAAAACATCTCCTTCCATGTTGTAGTCTAATGAGAGATTTTTGTACTGATATAGCTGTGTCAGTTACTGGTATGTGTAAACCAGTATGTCTTTTTAGTATGACTGCTAGTTTCTGTGTGTTACAGAGACTAGAGACTGTTTTTTTTCCCTTTTAGAGAAATAGCTAGATGTACTATATTGGGCTTACATTTGGTAGCAGGGGGTCTGCAGGGGTGGCCTCTGTGAGAAGAGCCCAGCAGCTGCCCCATGTTAAAGAATGGTCAGTTCCAGCTCCAAAAGGGACCCGCCGCTGGCCAGAGCCGAGCCAGTGAGCGA
>VXAA01003127.1:748175-762217 GCA_013399115.1 Anseranas semipalmata
TTAGGGACTGACCGCAGCCCCCATTCCCCTTCCCCTGCGCTGCTCGGGGGGAGGAGGTAGAAGAGGGTGGGTGGGGGAAGGTGTTTGCAATTTGCTTTTCGTTCTCTCTGCTCTAGTCTGTTATTGATAGGCAATAAATTGCACTAACCTTCCTATGCTGAACCTGTTGTGCCTGTGACAGTAATTGTTGAGTGATCTCCCTGTCCTTATCTCAACCCTTGAGCCCTTTTTCATTGTGTTTTCTCCCCCTTTTCCTTTGAGGAGGGGGCGTGAGAGAGCAGCACGGTGGAGTTTAGCTAGCCATCAGTGTGAAACCACCACATATATATAGACTAACATCCATACAAAAGGAATTTATTGCCTTAATTTTACTGCTACAGCTTTATGTGTGGTCAAACCAAAGCTGGTTCAATTACATTTTCTGAAACCATTAACTGAGGCTTCTGCCACAAATCCTGTGATTATTAGTCTGCATATGTTTGCCAAATTCTTACTCTGAAAATTGCAGCCCTCATGACCCAAACCCAAAATTCTTTCAAACTGATGCTAGAACTCACACAGATTTCACAAGATTATGTTCATCTACTAACAACAACAACAACAACAACAACAAAATTAAAATTGAGAAAAGTATTTTATGTTTCCATTGCTTTCACCTCAGTTTTGTTAGGCTCCAAAGATAAGGTTAGGTACTTTCTTATATTGGAACAGTGAGGGTGCAATCTGACCCTGCAATTTAATTAACAATTCTGTTGATGATATGCTGGCCAGAGCTGGAGCTTTTTCTGCCATAACTCTCCTGATTAGACAGAACTAAAAGGACCAAAAGGAGGTACTGAGGCAAGCAGGTGTTACTAGAATTGCAGAGAGGGAGGAGAACTGTTGAGTAATAGATACCGGATTTTTTAAAATCAGCTTGCTTTCCTCCCGGCATCTCACTTTTATCATAAACTGTTGTATAGTGTCATAGTGTTCTGTTAAGCAGATGGTGTGTTTTATCCCAGTGGTGTCTGCTTATTGCTTGTGGATGAAGTGATTTTTCTATATAGGTAGTTAAAACACAACTTGAGGTTCTCTGGCAGTCCGAGTTGTTACTTAGAGAGTCTTAAAATGTAAGTCATAGTTAATTTATTGCTCATTTTAGTTTATCCACACTTAGCAGTGTGCATGCATCTAAAAATGCAAGTAAACACGGATATCTGAGTGCACCTGTGGAGGTTTTCTGCAAGCTTAGTCTCTGTTCAGGGAAAGGAATTTGTATTTTCTGCCAGCTGCAGGTTATACGAGGCAAACTTTTTAACAGTAGGGATAATGAAGAAATAGATGGAGCTTGTAGAGCTCTTTAGCAATAGGTTGGATAAACATCTGTCAGGAATAGCGTAAGTATTGCTGAGCTTTAGGGAACAAGAGTATGCAGTGAATGACTGCCTGAGGTATCTTCACTCACATCCAATTCCTAGGTAACAGGTTTTCTAATCAGCCCCTGATTCTTGAGACTAACAATCATGGGATTTGAGACTCGGACTCTGGGCGGCCTCAGAGGAAATGCATGATTTTTTTTTTCCACTCTGGTGTTTAGGCTTCCCAGGAAACTGATAGGATGTGTTTGTTACAGAGGCAACACGTTTTGTCTCACTTTTTTTTTTTTCCAATCAGTTCCTTCTTTCTGCCAGCCTCACATCTGTGCTGGTTTTCAGCCTGTTTGAGATTCCTACTCTGGTCCATTCCTCATGTTGGTTTACTCTGGGGATCAAATTTGAGAACTTGTGTGTGTTGGGTTGGAAACCTAGGATGCTACCTACAATCTCTGAAATGCTAAAGTGCTGGCTGGGATGATACCTTCGTTCTTTCTGCATCACTGGAGGATTTTTAAGAGATTGCCCTGAAGTGGCATCACTAACCTGTGTTATCTTTGAAAAGGATTTTAGCAGCTTTGGCTATATGTGATCTTCCTTTAAAACTTTCTAAGGAGGAGAGCTTTCTCAACAGCTATTGCACTACTGGCTGCTTCCCTACCTCCTTCTACTTTTTAACACTTTGTAAATGAGATTAATACCTCACTTTTCTTAATGTAAGTAAGTGAAACCTCTCCCTCACATGCTAAATACTGTGAAATGTTTTGATCAAAGGAATTATGATCATGTTAGCCTCAAATGTGCCTGACATTCATTTGAATTCTGCTGCTCTAGTAGCACCCTTAAAATTATTCCTATGTCATTCAAGCTGCAGGTAGTTTTTTGCCCCCCTTGCCTTTCTTTTCTACTGTGCTTTTTTTTATATTTATCACCATTGTATAAACTGAATGGATTGTCATTCGTTTGTATCATTATTGGAAATATAAACTGTGTATGTCACACACTTCCCACACTAGCAGTGAAGTCTGAACAATAAAGGATGGTTAAAGGAGTAGTAACAACATACGGGTCTTCTGGAGTGCCTCAAGTGGGACATGAATGTAGTGCCGCTACAAAAGATCACTGTAGGCAGGGTTTTTCAGCCTTCCTTTTTCTCTGATTTTCTTCTTCCCAGTTCTTCAAAGGAGAAGGTGCTAATGGTGTCCCAGTCTGATTAGTAAACAGGAGTATATTGTGGGAGCCGGCGGTGCTTCATCTTGTTCTCTAGCCATATATCAACATTTATAAATAGATCATCTTGATACCTTCTCAAGACAGCTAGAGTTGTGGTGATTTTATTTGATTTGCGCTTCTCCAGAAAGGATAATTATGACAAATGTTTCCATTACCTATAGCTAGTGCTTTGGGAAAGGAAGAAGCCTATGATTGCAATTAGCTCCTGTAGACAGCAGGCGAACTTTAACTCAAACTAGGTTTGCTTTTGGTGTTAACTGTTTCCTTTGCAGAAATCAGTACTCACTGCAGTCTGACTTTTCTGTAGGTGAGAAAGATCCTGAATATTGGACACAGCACCGAGGCCAAGCGGGCACAATACTTTGACATTGAGTGATGGCACTACAGAAGTCAGACAGGATTGAACCATGATGCTTGCTTGCTCCAATGCTCCCTAGACTGCAGTTTATCAGAAATGAAGCTCTCTTTTTCATTTGCCAATTCTGTCAATCCCTCGCTCTGACAAAATCCGTGGCAGACTTCTTCCAAGTCTGCTGCCCCACTTGCTGATTCTGCCATCTTCGTCCTTTTTCAGCTGAGACTCTTCCTCTGGTCATCACTTGGCTCCCTCCAGTTTCAAGCCTGACTTGGGAAAAACTCTCTAATCTTCTCTCATTTCACAAGATGGTTTATTTTCCAGGGACAGACCACCCATCAATAACCTGCTTAGATTATTTTTTCTCTGCATGGACGTGTCATTACTCTCTGCCCCAATCAGACAGGAGAGCAGAGGAGGGTCTTCACTTCAGCTTCATTCTCCTCTGTCCTTCCACCTCCAAAGTCAGAGGTACCAAGAAGCATCGCACAAAGGAAGAAAGTACTGGCTTGGAGGTTGCAGAACAGGAAAAACTCATTTCCTTCCCATCTTTTGGGCCCGCAACTCATAGGAATGTAACACCCAAATCCATTCAGAGGGGTTGGAGTAACAAGCAGGTCTGCTGTCATCCAGTCAGACCTGTACTGGTTTTGGAGGTGGGAGCAGGTCCCTCATAACTATTTGTAACATTGAGTCAGGAAATCCTTTTGATTTGCCTGAATTAAGCTTGATTGTATATACTTGGTTAAATTTTTAGATACTCTTAGTCATATGCAGTAATAACAACACATCGGTAGATAGTACTCTACTTTCTAATTACTTCCAACAGCCCCAGCTAGACAATTTGTATTATGCAGGCTGATTTATACCTCACAGAGTGTTTCAGGATGTGGTGTTAAGGAGCATGGCTGCAGAACACCATCATTACTCCTGGATAGTTAGATAAAGTACTGTTACTGTAAAGCTGTTGTGGAAGAAGGTGCCTTAAATTGTGGACTTTACCAGGAAAAGTCTCTTGAAACCACTATGTGACAGTTTGTCTCAACAATAGTTTGCTGTTCCCTTTTTTCTTAAAACTAAAGAGCAGCAATAAAGCTATCATCGGCAGAATAACCCAAATGGTTAACCGTCATCAGTCAGTTTACATGTCTGGAGCCTGATACAGCTTCCTTTTCAAAATCACTTATATTAGGCTGCTTTCTTGACAGTCACGGTACAGGATGAGGGGTTTCTAATAATGTTTGCATGGAACATATTAACTTAAGGTGATTCCCGTTTACTTTCTGGTTAATATCTGGTGAATTGGCATGTTATGCTGTGTAGATTACCTATTTTCGTCATAGTTTTAAATTTTCCATGTGCACAAGTTCTAACTCAATCTCTGTTCCCAGGCTGAAGATCTCCTTATTGCCTCCTTTAAATGGCTGAGATGCTTGACTGCCTTTGTCACTGTATCTGGCTTTTGTTCTTCCTCTGTTGCAAGGCTGATCAGCACTACAAATAGGTCTGTTTTTCTAAAAGGGACAATTCCATAGATAATTTTTCACTTGCCATGTTTAAAGCTTTGCTTAATTCTTTCAAGTTCTATGTTTCATCAAAATATGCAGATTGTTCAAACTACGATGTGCATCAGTTTAGTTGTACTTCATTCACCTGCTTTTAGCAGTCATCTGACTGGTATGTGGCTGTTTAACTGTCCACAATGCCATGAAAATTGCTATTCAATGGACCAGCTGCATGTAGATGTGAATGTTTGTCTGCTGTAAGTACTCCTTAATATTAGTGCTATACATATGCAAAGCCTCGTTTTGCCTTGAGTTCCTTCAATAATCCTGGCTTCTAGTGAAGATTTTGTGTACTTTAACCAAATATTCCAAGTGCAGACTCCTGTTATTCACTGCTTATACCACTGTACTGCATGACTTAATTTAACAAAGGATTTTCAACCAAAGTCAATAAAAAGGGGGAAGATTTCCAAAGGGCAGTTCTATTTACATGGGTCATGAAGGAATGTAAGTGGCAAGGACTCAGTAAGATTGTCCTATTACAACTTGCTATTACACAAACTTTGAACATCCAAAGCTTGCATCGTCTATGAATTAACCAGCACTACATTTTTACTCATTAAAAAGTTGTAAAGAATCATGCAACACATTTATCATGATTAGTTCTCTGAAAATGCCAACACAATTTCAAAGTGACTTGCATGGAAATGCTCTATAATAACACTGAACTTGTGCAGTAAATGGCTGAAGATGGGAGCCTTCCTATAGCGTGATGATTGAAAAAGAGCCTCATCATCTTGTTGGGGAAGAACACATCAGATCCTCCAAGTCTGCTTACTTCCTTTATATATGCGTATCACCTGACTGAAAAGTGAAGGAGAATATACTTTTGTGCTTTACTTACCATTCAGCTAACATCTTGTTGTCTTGTATTATGTTGTGCAGGTGTTTGTAAGACCTATTTGTAGACACACAACAGGAACAGTTTTAAAGACTGACTCAGGAAACAAAACAAACAACAAAACAACAACAACAACAAAAAGAAAATCTGTAGAACATATTTTCTGTTCTGTGAGTGAACTTTTTAGAGCAGGGTCATGGCTACTTTAATTGCAGATTGTGGTTGAAGTCCCTCAATCGCCAAAGGAGGGCAGAAGAGACTGGTAAGTAAGGGAAGGGAATTCTCCTGGCACAGTCAAGACCACAAAAGCTCATTGGGTCTTGACAGCTCTTCAGTGTTTGGCTTCTCTTAAGTCAAGTGTTCGGTGCTGTGACAGTGAGGAATGGTGCAAAGAGCTGACTAGAAATAGGAACCCCAACTTGCTTCAGTCTGTTTCAGGTAATAATGGCTTTCTAAGGCTTTCTTCAGCCATATTTGAAGCCACACACCTCATGTCATGAAGTGTGTTACAGAAATTTGTGGGAATGGCAAGTGGTCAAGACTCTGTGCACCAATCCCTTCCTGTCCATGTGTTACCTTGAAAAAAGTAAGAAAATTGTTTTTGCTCAAGGAATTTTCCATCCAAAAATATTGTCAAAGTTTCTTACTGAGCCAGCAAATACTCTGAAGGCCATAAGGAGCTCCCCCACTCTTTGCAGGAGCTACCTATACCAAACGGCATGCAGCAGTCAAAAAGGAAAGCAGCATCTTTACAAATGCTTCCCTCTCTTTTGAGGCTGGGGAGGAGGCATGGATAGAGCCAGGACAGTGATACTGGACTTGGTAAAGGAGCCAATGGATAATTGTTCCTGCTTTCCCTCTCCTTCCCGCCTCAATCATTTTCCCTGGAGCACTGAGGACTTCTGGTTCAGTTTTGGTCCTTGGGCAGCTCCTGATGTAGCATGACTGCATTCCCCCTGTACAGTCAGTAATCGGTGTGGTCTCATTCTCAGCTGTTTCTGTACACTAGCAAGAAAAAAAATTCAAGCTGGGTGACCTGCCAAGGTAACCTTATAAATTTCAGTGACTTTAAAAATTTCATCAACCTTAACCATATGTGCTGAATGCCCCCAACAGCTGCAGGTTAAGAAGGGCATTCAACATGTAATTACCTCAAAATTGACTTTTTTCTTTTTAGTGCCCATGAGTCTATCCTTGCCATGGCTGGCTGGCTCCCATTCAAGTGATGATCCTGTATGCTGGTGATGTAGCAGCCGCCACTGAGCCTACTGAAGCATTGGACAAGCTGTGGGGTGGAGGGGACAGGGTGGGGAGGGCAGATAAGTGCTGATCTTAAGTCTATATATTGCCTTTTATCTTTTTATTCTTTTTTACAGAAGATTTTGCAAAAATACGCAATACCATTTTGTTTTGTTTTGCTTTGCTTTGCTTTGCTTTCTAAACGGGCAGTTAACAGACCTCCCTCTCTGCAAGCAAGCCATTCTGCAGGAAGCTTCGTGGACGATTGCAGTTTTACTCATGGTGGCAGCAGGGCAGACCTGGGTCACACTTATGAAAGGGAAAACTGAATCAGGCCTCACTTTTATAGTGTTGCTGAAGTTTGCTATTGATTTCAGGGCATTCAGTATCTATATTTAGGTTATGGCTGACCAGTCACAAAAACAGAAATATTAATTTATGAAAAATATGCTTAGATCAGTAAATTTCCAGAATAATTCGTGTTTTTTTTTTCCTACCAGAAATGTTGGGTGAGGTGATCATGATCCCTCTTAGAGTGGGGAATGGTGGCTGAATTAAATCCTTGAATGTGTTTAGAATTACGATAGTACAGAGAGCTATCTTAGGTGTGATAAGTGGTAGTGCCTTTAAGGCAGTGAGTAGATGATACTATACAGCCCAGGGGTAAAGGACCTCAAGTCTCTGTTCTCTTCAATGTATTTACACCCTCTCACCAGAGAAAAAGATAGTATCTCTGTTACATGGATTTTCCTCCTGGCTGTCAAGTGTATTTTCCTGTGGCAGGTCACTTATTACCTATGTTACACTGGAAATAGTGAGGTCAGGAAAGGAGTTCTCCTCTTACACTTGAAAATATTGATCCTCTTTGTATTGGAAGTGTGCATCCAAGTTGCTGAGTCTCTGTGGTGATACTAATGATGGGATTTATCTGACTAATTGTAGATGTCTGCATTGGAGTTAGTTGTCTAGATTCTTTTTAGAGTCTATGGACAGAAATGCACACTTTTAGGGCATGCTTCATGGTATCCTAAAAGTATGCCTTTAGGCATCTAAAAGAGTCAGATGAATTGTGACCCTGGAGTGCCAGTTTCTAGCAACTTTTTTTGGCTATAGGTGGATTTATCTGCAGATCTCCTAAAGAGGCAAGATGAACCCTCGAGGACCTGATGAGGGACACTAAAACTGTTTCATGAAAAGGCCTGATTCCTGAAAAGAAAACAAAAATCACGTAATTTTGGGAGTCTTTGTAGTGTCCCATAGCCTGTGACCTTCATTAAGACTTGTAGGAAAGCAGTGGCTCATGCGAGGACTTATTGCAGTGCTGTGCTACCAACTATATTTCTTTCTGATCACCGATAAAGCTGGAAGGATCAACGTTCAGGTGAGGTGCCACTTGTTCCTAGGTAGGAACTGTTTTTTATTCCTAGCAGATTTTCTCTTAACAATGTTCATGAATCCGACTTTTCATTGCAATCACTTATTGATTAAATTCAACACTTGACTCAGTTTTTAAACTTGAGTAATCTGTCACCATCTATAAATAACCATTTTTCTGTATATTCTTCAAATCAAACTTTTGTATACTTAATATATACTTTTGTCTGATTCAATGGAAGAAAATTCTATGCTTGCATTAACATCCAGTCGGGAAAAGGCCTTTTGTGATACAGAGTGTTTACCTGGGTGGCAAGTGGATATGACTGTACTACTTCTCCACAATTTAAATACTTAAAAGCCATAATCTTTTGCAAGTAGTAAATGTAGGCACTGTGATACAGAATCAATTAGTTGTTTTTACATTACACATGCAGACTCCACATTTCCTGAAATGTCACTGAAAGACGAGCTTTAGTAAAATCATGTAATTAAAGTAGAAGTTCCGACTAATGTACAATGTTAGCTGCTGTTTTATCAGCATAATGAGTAGGGCAAGAAGAGATTGCCTCCATAATCAGGCTCCTGCACTGGCTAAAGTACAGCACTATTTCAAACAAGCAGAAAAGCCTGTAGGTAGTCATCAGTTTGTAGAATCTGCAATGTCAGTGTTGTAAATCAGCGAGTGCTCTGTGTTTTCAGAACAGTTGCAGTGCAGCAGAAACATAGGTCTAATTTCCTGTGATTTCTCATTTTAGTGCTTGAAGGCTGATTTTAATAAAAGAACCATGTATCCTAGAAATTGTAGTGCCAAAGTATAATTTATTTATCAATGGTTACTCTAAATCATGATGGGTTTTGTTCCTCTTTTTTTTTTTTTTGTACTTAAAAAGGAGAGGAGCATCCTATAGGGTACCTTTTGAAGGTGAGGAGGCACTTTTTGCTTTAAGGAAAACTCTGTTTTCTTCTCCTGTGTTCTATCTCTATGTTCCTTTATCAGATGATGGCAAAATTATAAAGCTGAGTAGCTGGCTTCTCCTCTATCTTATACTCAGGCAGAAAGAACATATATCCTCAATATATTTTCTGATAACAATGTTTAACGAATGAAGAAATGCTTAATGAATGAAAGCATGTAACACGGAGTCAGTGAAAATGTGCCTGTGCTTAGTGACTCTGTCATAAGTGTCCTAGTGAGATCCCTTCATATCTGCTGGGTGTGTCCCTGTTGCTGAATTGAGGTGATGATACCAACCTTTCAGGTAAGCATTTTTTTCATCATTTTTGATGAAAGGTCTGAGAGGACAGAAATCAAGCCAGCTGCCTATTCTGTTACGCATGTTCTCCTTTCTGTGTCTGTGCTGGGCTAAGAAATATCACAAGGGAGTCACTTTGCCCTTTTTACACAATTACCTGTGAAGTCTGCTTGTAAATCGGGAACAGTAATGGTAATCCTTTGATTTCTGTTGGTGAAACATACTCTGTAAAAGCTAGGTATCATTCAGATTCCATTAGATGAAAAATACTGTGTTTTGGGGAGATTGTCATTGTGGCAAGAGCTCTGAAGTGTTTTAACAAGAGAAATACAAGGATGAAATGCAAGCATGTCATATAGTTATACTTGTGGTGTAGCTGGGTATCAGCGCTGTGTCTGCATGCACACCCAGTGCAATTAAACCAGTAATTTCCTGCGGGGTCTGGGAGCTCCCCAGTTACACATGTGCTTAGATGAGACAAAGAACTTGCTTGAGACAATGGACCAACTTGAGACAAGGCGATTGGCTCCTCTCTGAGTCACCTTTGCAGCAACAGTGTTTGACTAATTGGTGACAGCTGGGAATTTCACCCCAAGTGAGAGATTTGCCAGGCAGCGCCTGCCATGTCTACACCAGTTGGTAGGCACTGCTCGTGTGCCCCCTGTGTTGATTGATGTCCTGGGTGGAGAACCTGGTCGCTTGAGACTACCCAGGCAGGATTAACCAGATTGTACATAGGTAAGATACTTGTCCAAAGGCAGTAGGAAATGTTCCTGCAGATGCAGAAATGGTAATTTAGGACATTTTTTTGAATTGAGATAGTTAGGAATGTTTTGTAGGTAATTTGAGATAATGTATAGCAAAGCACCGTGCATGCGCTGGGGTGACCATGAGCCAGCTGGATATAAGAATTTAGCAGATAGGGGAGTCTCACCTGATCAAGCTGAAGGCACAATTGCAAGGGCCCCACCTGGACAGTAAAGGACCACCCTGCTTGGGAGTTTTGATGTTTGTCTCCATGAACTTCCTATTCAAGCCATGGTTTTGAAGGAGGTGGTGAGACCACAGAGAAACGAGTTTCTGGCTATGCTTCAAGTTGCGTGTGTGGCTGAGGAAGGAGCTGTTTTGGTGAGCCATGTTCCTCACTCACCGGTCAGGGTTTCTGGTGGTTTGGGAGAGGTGTACTTGGCACTGACTCTTTGGTTATACTCTCACTTTGAAAGAAGTCAGCCTTGTCAACAAGGCAAGCAGCATTTTGATTTTTTCAGCCAAGCTGAAGGAGGCTTTGTAAATGAAAACACTTAAATATTAATTTTGGTTTTCCTTCTGGCAGCATCCTGTCTTATACATGCAGGAAATATCACTGTGGTCAAAAATACCTCAAAGAATGTGTAAAGACTTTCTAAATGCAACACCTTGAAAACTTAGCCAGCCCTGGTAGGAGATGCATTGTGATTTGCTTTTTTAGAGAGACAATGAGTCATCTGTGTCACAAGAAAAGTTAGAGTTTATGTTTCTATTTCTCGGTTATGGAGGTCATGTATAAACTATAACACAGTTATTTGATGCTGGCACTGCAGAAGACATTTTGGCCTAATGAGCAGAATTTCTTTCTATCAGTTGCACTCTTTGCATGGCAAACTTTGGAGCTGTCAGGATCAGGCAGATTTATTATAACATATTAATTATTTGCTGTGTGAATATTGCAGGGGGGTACGCTACTTACACAGGCTTAACTGATTTATGCTTAAGAATGCCTGTGACAGATCAGATAAATGCTTTAACCTTGTCAGTATAGCCAGTCAAAGTTGTCTTGAAAAGCCTAAGCCAATGCCATACTGCAGTAAGACAGACATAAAAGATAGAGGAACTTAAACATATTTTCTAGGAATCATAGAAAACTGTGAACTTGATGTTCTGCAGTGAGGAAGATGAAAATATTTGGTATGATTTGTGGAATGACAGTTCCCTCCCTTTTAAATATTGGGAATATTGTTATAGTCAGAAATAGCTCATGAGTGGGGTGGTATTTTTAAATACAACACAGCCAGCAACAGAAAGTCAAGCTGTGAATGGGCATCGTGGAGAAAATACACCATGATTTTGTGCACCCTGTGGAAGGAGGAATGTGCACATTCAGAGGCATGAGTAGGAATTTAGGCAACCAGGCAGTTTGAGTAACTGATACCAACATAGAGTATTTTTCCAACCATTGTAATGAGCACTTAAATAGCCTTCAGTAAGGTGTGTGGCTGAATGGGGCTGGGCAGAAGCAGAAATGAAGTGCAGTATGGGATCCACCAAGAACACGTGCTCTTCTGCTGGGAATCCAGTAATATGTACTCCAAATGATAAATGAGAGATATATCCTTCCTTGCTTTAATGAACTAGGGGAGAAAAAAGGGAAGATGAGCAAATTAGTCTCGGCTTCTTTTGTGTCTTTATCAAATGCACTAAAGTTTTCTTACATCGGAGGGAGCTGAGGCATTTCAGACTGAACGTGTTAATGTGTAAGACTGTAGTTAATGTGTAAGACTATTCAAGAAGTGAAGTAGGTTCCACTATTAATGAAGTCATGCAAAAACTTCCCTCATGGACCCCACTGATGTGTTTAATTAAAGGATATTTTCCAGCAAGTTATACAGTCTTCGTTGGAAATTTTCAATAAATGGAGTATCTAGCACTTCCTTTGGTAGCTTGTTTCAAAGGTTAATCACCCTTTCTGCTAGAAGTAGAGGCATTAATTCTCATTTACATTTATCTAGCTTCAGCTTCTAGTCATTGCTTCTTGTTATGTCATTTCCCGTTAGATTAAATAGGCCTTTAATATTGGTATTTTCTCCCTGAAATGGTACAGCTTTGCTGTAATCAAATCTCTCTGTCTTATTTTGAAAAGCTAAACAGTTTTAACGTAAGTCCCTCACTATAACACATTTTCCCAGCTCTCAGTTAAGTGTTATGTAGGTTCTCCAGTGTTATTTTATTCTTTTAAAAGGAAAATGCCAGAATGCTATGTGATATTCCAGTACTGCTCCCATTAATGTGATATTTAGAGGTAAAGTAACCTTTCTTCTAATTGTTGCTCTTTTTATCCAACAGGGGTTACATTTGATATCTGCTGCATTGTCTGAGTCACAGTCTCTCAGCCCAGCTTATTTGCCACTTCTGATAGAAAAGGGACACCACATCGTTAATTGTTGGAGAAGGGAAGGGGAGCTCCTCTTTATTTTTACCTATCTTTTATATGGTCTCTAATAAACAAAGAAACTACATTCCAAAGTAGAAAATAAAAATTTAATGTGGCAGTCTAGAGATTATGGAAGGAATGGGCACTTTTAACAGCAGGAAAAAATCTACTGTGTTCTGTACTTTTGCTTTATTGCTGGTAGGAGACCTGCTAGAATTATTTGTGCTTCATCTTCAGTAATTCTTAAGCCCAGAGAGGAGCAGCTACTGAGTTTGAGGTCAACTTTTGAGAAATAAAACTCTGATATAGTGATCTAAACTCTGAAACCACCCTGTGCAAAAGTATCAAGCCATTTGTGAAATAATTTGGTGACATCTAAGGGCAATCTAATCCCTTATAAAGAAGATTTCCACACATTTCTGTTAAGAAATGACCATGCTGTACAATATACATGAACCCTCTGCAGCCAGCTGTCTTTCAAGTCAAATTTGCTTGTCTTTTGCTTGTCAAATTGAATTGTTTGGGTTATTGATTTCTGGTTCTGTTCAGCTCTCAACAGCACTTTGATAAAGTCATTTTCAGGCTGCTATTAGTATTTCTAGGTTACGTGATTGTACCGTGTTTGTCTGCCTGTTTCTCTTCAGTGAATCTGGTGGACAAATCTGACAGAGGTGGAAAGGTCTCCAAGATAATTATCCCCATGCATTTCATTAAGTTAAGTAGCTGGCTGGAGGAGCTCTGCTTGGAAGGTCTCTAGTGTGGGCTCCCCCAGCAAAGAATAGGGGAAAGGTTTTGCATGTTCTAACCTTGAGAAATGGATGCGATTGGAGCTCAAACCTTAGCCCAGATGCACAACTTCTGTTCCTACTTGTTTATTGATGCCACAGCTCACATGGGACATATTCTGTTGCATTATGATTACTTTCATACAGTGCATCTATAGGCACTCTTCTCCAAATTAAATTACATTTCATCATGCTTCTTTCTAAGTACTGCAATACTGAACAAACATTTATAGAATGCAATAAAAGTACAATGTACTTTGTAATGATATAAGAGGTAGACATGCATATATACAGGAAAAAAAAGGCTTTCAGAAGACTGTTAGAATGCCAAATCAAACACATGGAAGTCAAGAAATGCTAGAGATAAAGCTGTTCCATGCTGTCTTAATTTAGTTCTTTCATGTGTATGGCTTATAATACAGATGTTAGACTGACAGATGCTTGTTATGTATATTCACCATGACATCAGCTTATTTTGTGTTTATGTTGAGATAATGCGCAAGGACCAAATCTATGCTACAAGGTGGATGATCTGTTGGATACAGAACTCTTCATTCACTAGTTGTACTGTGCGGTCTGAGCATTTATTACATTTGCATTTTAAGAAGTATGCTGAGGGGGTGGGGAGAAGGTGAGGCAAGATTCCACAATACAGCACTTGACACCAGCCTTCTGGCATAAACTATGTGAAGAAGACGACTCTTGCATCCACAGCAGGGACCAGACCTTTTGGGTCTATGAAGCAGCAGGTAACTTTGCTAGGTAACTTTGCTAGGGTTCATGAGGTAGCAGGTAACTTTGCTAGAACAATTTCACTTGTATCAGAAACAGTGTGGCCAGCAGGACTAGGGA
>VXAA01003127.1:762284-848841 GCA_013399115.1 Anseranas semipalmata
CTGGAGAAGAGGAGGCTCGGGGGCAACCTTATCGCTCTCTACAGGTACCTTAAAGGAGGTTGTAGAGGGGTGGGGGATTGGTCTTTTCTCCCACACGCCAGGTGATCGACAAGGGGAATGGGCTAAAGTTGCGCCAGGGGAGGTTTAGGTTGGATGTTAGGAAAAATTTCTTTACTGAAAGGGTTGTGAGGCATTGGAACAGGCTGCCCAGGGAAGTGGTTGAGTCACCATCCCTGGAGGTATTCAAAAGATGTTTAGATGTGGTGCTTAGGGACATCGTTTAGTGGTAGACTTGGCAGTGCTAGGTTAACGGTTGGACTTGATGATCTTAAAGGTCTTTTCCAACCTAAATGGTTCTGTGATTCTGTGGAGTGGATCAGGCTGAAGAACTACGGATTACTCACTTACCCAGGTATCTCTCTTCCCAGCAGAAGATTACTGAGAGGTGCCTAAATTTTAAATTCTGAATGGAAGCATGGTCTATGCATTCTCAGTCTTTCCTTGCCCTTCTTTTTCTGTCCTCCCCTCCCTTTCTCCAGGTCATTGGTCCTGTCTGTATTGTCATGTATGAACGCTATTACAGAAGTTTATAGGATGGCCAAAGTTGGATGGCACCTCAAAGTGCATATGTTCCTGACACTAGAGAAGCAGCTAAGCTGTGTTTTGAGTTGTTGCTCCAAAGCATGATTGTGCTCTGGCTTCTCAGTGAAGTGAATTCTGCGTTCATACACATAAACTGGATAGTAGGGAAAACACAGATTTTCTTCTTCTCTGAGACTGACTTTTCGGGAGTAAACAAAACCAAAACAAAACAACAACCTTTGTGCACATAATAGTCCTGGAAAATATTCAAATTTGATTATATTGTAAGAACTAAAATTATCATGTGAAAGTATGGTACTGCTTTAGTGGGGTGTAGTTCTGCTAGCTGTCAGTATAGTAACAAAAACTTGTACCTAGATTTTGGTATTATTATCATTTGGTAAATGATAGAAAACCTGCTGAAAGAGTTCCTCTGAGTCCTTCGTGTTGAATTTGCTTGAGTTCCTTGCGAATGGAGCCAGTCTCTTTTCAGTGGTGCCCAGTGACAGAACAAGAGGCAATGGGCACAAACTGGAACACAGGAGGCTCCCTCTGAACACCAGGCAGCACTACTTTACTGTGTGGGTGACTGAGCACTGGCACAGGTTGCCCAGAGAGGCTGTGAAGTCTCCTCCTTGGAGACCTTCAAAAGCCACCTGGACATTGTCCTGGGCAACCTGCTTGGGGTGTGCCAGCTTGAGCAGGGGTTGGAGCAGATGGCCTCCAGAGGTGCCTTCCAGCCTCAGCCATCCTGTGATTCTGTGAGTTCCTCCTAGTGAATTTCAGGCTAGTGAGTTCTAGTTATAAGAATTATGTAGAACATATGTCCTGTTTAATAATTTCTTCTAAGATTTAAGTAGTGGCTCCCTGCACTGGTGAAGATTTCATATTTTGTGTCTTCAGAGATGAGGGAGTCCATTTGACATTTTTTGGTCTTTATTGGGAAAGACACCACACCAAAACAAGAAGTTTAGAGTTCATGATGTAGTGCTCTTTTTGATATTCCAGATAAATAATTCCATTTTAATCTCACAGTAGGAAAACAACTGATGGAGTTTTAATGCCATATACAGAGAGCTGCACAACGTGCTAGTTATTTGTCAGTCTGATGGAAGAGCAGAGGAGTTTGCTTCCTTTGACTTTAGCCATGCTATATTTTATGTCTGACTTTTACTTGTTTTACTCATTCCAGATAAAATCTGTCATGATTATACATCAGAAAACATTTCATTATTCCATCAATGAGAAATAAGTTTAGTCAGCGCAGAAGCAACAGATTGCTGCCTCTCTCAAGCTTTATGGAAGTGTGCTGTAATGGGATGGAGTAGCTTGGATCGATAGTTCTCTCTAGTAATACAATCCGCTGTCAGATAACTTCAACAGCTTTGCAGATTTAATGAACTCCCTGGGTTGATGATAAAAATATAATGTAAGAAGGAAACTAAAACAACATCATGTATTAGATATAGCCCTAGGCAGTGTTTTATGGCCGTCTTTTCTTCAGCTGTATATTTTTAATTATAAAGCCGGTATGCATCAAGCACTGTCCTGAAATTCTCCATCAGTGAAATTCATCTTGCTCTTCTCAAGTCAAGGATAAGCAGACTTCATGTAGGGAACTAAATGAGAATTTCAAGCTCTGTGTTCACACCACACTGGTGGTAGTATTTCAACCTGTGAGCTGGAGGAGAAACCATTTCTTGCTCCTCTTTGGGGCCATTAAACTTTGGGGCCATTAAACTCTTGTGGAGGAAAATCTTTGTCTCCTGTCTCCCTCTGCCCTATCTGCAGTAGGAGCTTCATTCCTGCGTCTTTTTTTGAAACCGAGGAAGTCATGGAAAGAAACACGAATCTGTGGTTAGCCAATCAGTGAGAACAAGTGTCTGAAATGCTGCTGAAAATATTCTTTAGGAGTAAGTAGTGGATACACTCCTTACAATAGGTCCTTACTACTTCCACTACTAAGAAACAAGCTGCTTAAATTAAGACACTGCATAGCCATAGGGGAAACCTTAAGTATGCCTAGCTTTGAGCACACTGACATAACATTTAAGTATTCTTGCCTTTGATAGGAAGGTAGAAAATGGTATAAGCATCTTGGAGAAACATTAAAAATCATTTTCCTCCCTAGAAAAAGGTCAATAAACAATTGTCAGTGACATACAGTAAGATTTTTTTTTTCTTTTTTCAGATTTTCATCCAACTAAACTGGAACTGTCATGCAGGTCTCAGACATGACATATACTTTGTGTAAAAGTTAGGAGAAGCAAAAGTAGCAGCAGTGTGATCTCTGGACAGACTGAAAAAAATAAACCATGGTTGTTCTTATTTCCTCATGTCCTCTTTGCCCTCCAAATGAAAAAAGAATGTTGTGTTGTGACAACACTGCTCGCTAAATTTCTGTTGGGTGTAACTAGACCTCTGCCCAGCAGTTTCGGTGTGGCTCTTCATGGTGCAAATCGCTGTTGTTCACATACTGCTGCCATTCAAACCTGCTTTACTCCTTTTTGGTGTTGGGAGTGTGGCATCCGCCTAGGTGCTGCTGCCGAGCCGCAACTCAGATGGTGCCAATGTCCTGGTAGTGCACTCTTGAAACAGGCATTTCCTCATCTAGCTGGACTTAATCCTTTCCACGTGCTCCACCCTGGTGGAAAAAGATAGTGCTTTGTCCTTTGCCATTGAACAGTCAGAAGGATGAAAGTTCACGATGCTGTTGGAGAATTCAGCCAGGCCTTGGGCTACCTAAGATAAGGTTTCCTTCAGAAGGGCACTGGACAAGGTAATCCAGGAGCCATGAGGACTTCCTGATGAAGATTCACCTCTAACAGGAGGCCAGACAGAAGTGTGTCCTTTCCTGTGCTGGCTTCACAAGGAGCAGCAGATCTGGAAAAGGGGTTTGGCCCAACTGCTCCAAAAAATGCAGTGTCTCATCTGTGCATCCCAAGCAAGCCCCGTCCCCACCACTGCAGCCCTGTGACAAGGGGAAGGTAAGGACCCTACCGTCACAGTGCGGGTAGTTGCACAGGAGCTGTCTGGCCCTCTGCTCCATCTGTCAGGCTGATAGCGGCCATAAAAAAAGAGGAGTGTTTATGCCTGATACACGAAAATGCCAGATATTTCTCCCCTGAACAGTCTAATTTTGGCCTATTTTGAAAGACCAAAGTGCTGCATGCACTGAGTTATTGGAGGAGCAATGTTCATAAAAATGTTGACATTGCTTACTATCATATAGGCTTGATTGGTACCGTTAGTGGAAAGAAGTCAAAATTTATGTAAGCAATTTAGTTCTGTTAGAATTATTGGAAAAGGTAAATATCTCAAAAGCAATAAAAGCAAGAAATTATATTTATGACAGAACTAGAATTCCTGGGGAAATGGTGCATTAAGTAAACAGGAACCACATTGTGTGTTTTGTTACCATACTTTTTACAGATCAAAAGCTTTTAAGTCAAACCAGTTCACAATGGAGCATGAAAGTGCATACTTGCCATTTTGCTTCAAATATTTCCTAGCAGAAAAATGGAAGCAAGGACAGAAGATTGGAATGAGTGTGTAAATTGATTTTTAAAAGAGGAGGTTCACTTAATTCTCTTTGTATTATTTCTCAGTATGATCCCAGCTCCAACAGTTGGTGGATGTATTGATGGGAGTCCTTTGTATGTTGGACAGACAGAATTTCCTGCATGCTGTTAGACCTACTAAGTTTTTCTTAAGGAGCCTGACTGCTACTTGAGCCATGATTTCTATGCAATTAATTCTTGCTCAGCTCTAGAATTTATCGTGTTAGTGACCTGCTTCTTCTCAAGAGAAAGAAATCTTTCACAATGTAGTTGAAGAACACCGAGTTCCCTAAGTGCTAACTGCATTCAGTTCATCTTGAGTGATTTTGAGAGCTGACTGGTCCTTTGAAGGGATTGAGTTTGAAGGGATGATCTTTTTTTGTAGCAAGACAGCTTGTTGTTTTTGAAACACCTTGAGGAGAGAAGGCATTGAATTGCTGAAATTCAGAGGGAGAAGGAACCTTTGACCTCAGTATAATAAGCTTTTAGCTGAATAGAGTAAGCTGAACGTGATTGGTTAATAAGTCTTTTGGGAAATCATATTCCAGTATTTCCATAGGAATAGAGCTGCTTCTTTCAAAAATGAGGGCCTTCCTCTCGGGACTATGAGCTATTTGCTATTTACTGGCCCACTAACTTGAATGGGGAATGATGGAACTTCCCCGATGAAGTTCCAATCAGCACAGGGATGCTAAAAGAGAATAAGACTAGCAGACCACATCACAGCTGTGTAGTTTGATATTGTAAGTGATTGCAGGCAAATGGGCTTAATTCCTTTTTTTTTTTTTTTTGGACACAACTTGAAGCAGTAACCCTTTATTTATTCTCTTTAATTCCTTTTTCATCATAATTTGCTATATTGCATTTTCATTGGTCTTCTCTTTCTGTGCCACCTAGGAACAATTCAGCCTGTTGAATAATGTGGCCATTGGAAGGTTTAAGAAGCCAACAACAATGTACATTGTGCTTGCAGAATGCTTTGATCCATTAAGCATGGAAATGCGAAGTGTACTTCTTCTTCAAGTATACCTAAATATATATATGTATATAAACTGATATAGAAGAGTCGTGTGCCCAAAGGTGAAATGAAGGAGGAAAAATCTAGTTATAATTGTGAAAGTCAAGAAAAGTATCAGTCTAACACCACGATCAAACTACTGCATGTGACTCAATCTCATAAATCGCAGTTGTTTCTGGATAAGAGCTTGACAGAAAGGCATAATTATTTAGGCCTGTTTGAGGAGTTATGTAGCTTTGATGAGCAAATGGAAGACTCCAAGGCAGGAGACATGACTCAGGATTACTCTTGCCCCCACCAAATCATCTGTTGTTGTGTTCCTGAGAGAAACAGTTCTTGAGCTTTTATCAAATTAAGCAAGAGCTCCTGGAACTTTACATGTTTTTTCCTCAATATTTGACTAAACTTTTCCTCAATGTTTGGTTGAACGTTAAACTTTTTGTAGCCTCCCTTTTAAAATCTAAGTCTTCCTGGCTTCTTAAAGCACACAAATAGTGGAATTGTTCGTTGCTCACTGGTACTGTCAGAAATTAGTTTTTAACTAACGCTAGCCGTGGTATCACCTTCATGTACATAGAGGGGATATTTTTTATCATGATTATCCCTGCAGAGGTCTTTTTGTGTCATCACTCAAAGAATTGAGAATCTTTTTTAGTTCAGAGGTCTCAAAAGTCTGGTGTGTAACTCATGTTCATCTCAGGAGAGATCTTTTAGGTGAGATTCAGTTGTCTGGTCAGAGTCTTACACGATTTAGTAGCCCAACTTTTTCTTGTATAACTCTTCTGCAGCGGTAATCTTTTATAAAACTTACCATTGATCTTGGTATGCTTTCACTGTTATAGCACATGCTGAAGCGAAGCCTTGGCAACAGCTGTCACAACCTAATGAACAACATCTCTGAATATCAAATGTAACCGAACTCTGCGAGTGTGGTGACTTGTTCCCAAGAAATGTCAACTATTTTGCTCTGCAGCATGTAGTAAATACAGCTTATACAGCTATCTCCCAAAATGTAACTGCTAAAAACTGCCTAAAAATAAGATATACCTCTTATAGGTGATGGAAAGCAATAATATTTGGTTGAGGTATTAATGGATGAAAATATCACCTTCATACAAAAATTCCATGCTCTGCTGATATCAGCATTTTATAGGAGACAACCTAGATATTTCTTTTTGATGATTTTCTTCTCATAGCCCTAGGGGTGTCTATAGAAAAGATTAAAACAAAAGGGATTTTTAGTGGCACAGCAAAAATGCAGTCTACCCCACCTTTCCGGAGTCTTTCACAAGAGAACATTTATGCCCCGATGCCCATGTCCAATTATGATAATAGAATAACCAAACCATGCACCTAAAAGTAATATAAGAATAATATGAAATTTACAAAATGCAAGAGAAAAAGAAAAACTTAGCATTAAAAAAAAAATTCAGCAAGTTTTAAAGTAGCAGACTTGGATGGATTTCACTGCACTGAACAGATTTGCTAATTATATTTTATTAGTTCAATCTTGTTTTCTTAGCATGAAAAATTAACAACAGATTTTTTTTTTTTTCTTATTTGGAAGCAGGAGTTCTCTTAGGAACTCTAGCCAGACAAAACCATATTAAATAACAGTTTATGAGACTGGATTGGATAACATTTGGAGATGATTGATGACATGATTGCTACCAGTTGTCTATGGGATGTCTCAAGCTTTCAGCTTTTCTGCCGGGAGTTCTATGTGTAATACTCCTGCTACATAGATCTCAACAAGACAGCTCTGGAGAGCCACAATGTTTAAATGTCTCTCTAACAAGAATATTCATAGTGCACTAGAGATAGCTTTGCGAGAGCTGAGCCTTTATATAAACATCTGTTAGTCAGTTTTTTTACATATATATACCAAAGTATGTGTGTATATATATATATATATATATAAATAAAATTAAGAAAATACCTTGTCAAAGAATCAGATCCTCTTGATTTTTGGTAGATCTGTCCCACAGGATAATATTCTTGTGTAAACATCTTCTCAGAGCCTTCAGTGGGGTAAAAGATGTGATATTCAGTGGAAGTGCTAAATATCAAAATACTTGAGATAGTGCATACACCTGTTCTCAGACCACTCCATAACTTTTCTAGTTAGGAAATTAAGTGGCTAAGTTAAGTTTTATGCTTAGTGCCTGCATCCCAAGAATTGAAACAGCATATCTGAGGGTACATCCGTGCCTATCGTTTTTTACAGATCACATTATACCGTGCTCCAGGGAAGGAAGTTTTCTGCAGAGTAGCTATTGCCTTCTGTAGTAGAGCAGAATGGGGTAGACTGTTTTTAAGTCCCAGCATGGGTCAGACCAAACTCAAAAACAGCAGTATAAGGATATTACAGGAATTGATCAAAGCTTCAAGTGAAATAGACTTGGCCTCCTCCCTGGAAATACATTTGCAGAGAAAACAGTATAGTATTGCTCATCAAAGAATATAGATTCAAAAGAAAGTTAGATATGCTGTTAGATATGGCTCTTCGCTGAAAAATCAGTGTACCTAAAGCAGAGTTGAAAGTATAAGAATCAGAATTTTTATAATCTTCCTGCTTTGTTAAATTTTTAACATTTAGGAAATAATACTTTCATTAAATAATTATTTCTGCAAAGCATACTTTACAGTTCAAATCTTAAGGATTATCCTCTTTGCATACCGTTTTGTCTTTCGGGACAATTATAGTTACTGTAGAAAACCTCATTGTAGTGATTAACTTTTTATCAATGGGTGTCAAAGCACTACCTAAATGAGCTAAGAATCATTATGCCTCTTTTGCCTGTGAGGAAACAGTCAGGAGATGATAGAGAGGCTGGTAAAGGACAACTGGAAGAGTGTTACAATGGCCAAAATAGGAACAGAACCAAGGATCAACCTCATATGTTTTCCAGAAGGCTATTCTTCCTCAGTCTTTGCTCTTTAATAAGATTTTCTCCCAAAGACTGATATTTATGTTATATTGTTTAGTTCTGCATTTTTCACCGACACAGAGAACAATATGACATAGGTTTCATATTTAACACAGCACTTATGCATGTATTAAAACACTGCACAATTTTATCCCCATGAAGTCCAGTGCTTTTTAACCAGATGTTTTTGTGCTGAATCAGTTATTTGCTACGTTATGCTTCTTAATGCAGAGGAACAAAGTGGTCTACTAGGTTTTTCCCTTCCCCAAAGATGACTATGGGAAAAACAATAGTTTGGTTATTTATACAAATGACAACTATTGAGTCAGATTTCTCTGACAAAATGGATTTTCCTTTCCCTTGACATATGCTATTCTGTTTAAAACACATTAGATGTTTATATTTCAAATGTGTCTCATCTACAACTACATCTAGCCTGAACCGTCTTCCAGCCCCAGAGGTCATTCAGATCATTGAATGTCAACTATCTCTAAGAGATATCTTTCCCTCCATCTTGAGCATTGGCTCAATGAAGAGTACCCAACCTTGCTTCCAAGTCTCAGGAACTTTAGACTAGGTTGGAGAGGCCTTTCAAGCTGTTTAGGGAGAGGGAACATATGATCACATATTCCCCTTAGCCTAAAGAAGCAAAAACATCTCCTTTTTTGTATGTGTGATTAAACTTATCAATAAAAGAGTATGTAAATACATCTTCACTAGAGGTTACCCTAGCAGGTAGCATTGCTGAAGCCTGGGCATATACAGGAATGAATCATTCAAAACAACACTGATTTTAAAAGAAGTTCCACAGTGCATCATTGGAAGAGAGAGAGCTGACATGTTATTTGAAAAGGTCACTCAAAACCTATAGGCGCTGGCAGTTATTAATATTTATTGCTTGTCTGAAGAATTTTGAGTGCATGTACATATTCCTTAAAGCTTGTGAATTGTGGCAGGTAAAACTGGTAAAGTTCCTCTTCTCATCTGTTCAGAACTTTCCCCCCTTTCTCTTCCTTCTTAGAATTTATTCTATGCATCATTTTTTTTCTAGTTTTGCTGAATGATTTGGAGGTGAGGGGAAATTATATTACTATTATTATTATTTGGAGCTACACAATTATACTATTAAGGTTAATGATGCCAGCAATTAAAAGGCATCTCGTTATTTGGAAACTGTCAGTTGGGACAAATTGTTCTTTAATGTCTCTACACATGGATTACTTTGATGGGAATGTAGAAAATCGGTAGGTCAGTGCAATATTTCTTTTTGCTTTTTGCTGTCAGGAAGCTTCCCCTGCTGTCCTTGAAAAGTGTTTCAGGAAAGTATAAACTACATTATACCACCCCTTATCTTTCTTATGGGTATTAGTTACAAATATTCTCATTAACTCTCCGTCAATGAATTATGGACTAGCTATTTATGGTACAGAATTATAAATTGTCTGGGACTGTTTGTACTCATGGGTTTCTGGCTCTGAAATTTGCCTCCTTTTTACAAAACTGTTGTAAAACATGTCTGGATTTCTACTGGATGAGTTGCTTCATCATGCATGCCTCCCAAATGAAATTTTCCTTTTCTGTAAGGTTTTGGATTGCTTGAAATTTTTTTCCTCATCAAAAAAGTAATCTCAAATCCCAGGCCAGTTGCTCAGCTATGCTCATATGGATCCACAGCTCCACATGCAGCCAACAGGGAGTTATATCTATAAGCTCAAAATTTTGCCCTCAGTAGTTTTGATAAAGTCTGCTGCAGTTAGTCTGTAGGCAGGATAGGTATTTTCTGCCATTCCAAGCTCCATTTTGACTGTTTTCTAGCCATCACTCACTGAGCATATGTGGTGATATCTGCAGTGCATTTCCCTAGAAGATTTTCAGGTTTATTTTGGGCAATTAGAAGTGACAACATCAACATTTAGAGCATTGCTTGTATTCCCTGTACTTATTAAAGAGAACAGCTGGTTAATACTGATAATATGTTGAAGTGAACACATATGGATACACAAATACATGTAAATATCTAGGGAATAGTTGGCATGATTTTATGATGCTATTCTCTTGCCAGATAACAATTAAAAGGTAAAAAAAAGGTTTAATTTTTTCCAGTCTCAAAGTGATAAAACACAATGAAAGATCAATGTTCTGATCTAGCAAATGCTTCAGGCTAAAATGCCATTTGGATGCTTAAAGTGAAGAATAGCATAGGAGAAAGTACTGCAATATGTTAACCATAGCAGCAATAGGGGATAGATGCTATCCTACCCACTCTGTGCAACTTCCAGCAAAAAAATCCACACCAAAACCATGTGTTTCAGAGGGAATGCAGGTAGTGGTCTTAGAATTAGCAGTGCTAATGAACCCAGAAGCTGGTGAACTTCAGACAGAGTGTATGCAACTCACCTCATCCCAAAGACCCATGTTAATACACCTACTGGTAGTAAATAAGGTACTTGCTGGAACTGCTCCATTTCTATGTTCCTTTAAAGGCAGGAATATGTTTTATTGATTTGTCCTGCAAAGCAGGGAAGCTGGAATAGTATGGAACCAAATGCAGAAAGATTTTGAGAAGCTCTGTTGTTTTGTTGTATCCTGTTTCAGCTTCCCTGCCAACATTTCCTTTTCCTTTAAAGGAAAATAAGATCTCACTGAGGAGTCTTATACTCAAAAGCAGTTTGTTTTAAGCAGTGAAAAATGTTGTTTGGAGTTTTTGCCTTTGCTGGCAAATACAGATTCAATTTGCAAGCAGCTTTCTGAACTAGCTCAAGTCTGAATTTTACTAGATATGAAAAATCTTTCCACTTTTAATAGGGATCTCCCAAAATGGTTTCTTTCCCAAAGGCTAGAAAATGTAAACGATGATTCATTTTTGTTTTCCTAAATAATTACATAGTTCAACATAATTATCCAATGAATACTGTTTATTTAGTCTTAATATTTAATTGCTTGTGTGAAACGATTATCCAGTTTTTTGTAACAACTTTGAAATCTGTTTAGGAAAATAAATACTGTAATTAGAAATTAAAAGTCCTGTTGCTTGGTATAATAACCACATTAGTTTTAAGCAATAAAGTAGAGCTAAGCTTTGTTCTTTAATTACTATTATTATTATTTTTCTTAATAAGTCTGTGCCCCATGCTTATTTCCAGCCTGGGGTAACACATTTGCAGAAGCTGGTCCTGAGACCAGTCAGTTTTACATGTACACTATGGTGTAGTTCATAAAGAACCAGGTGACTGATTACACTGATAGAAGGAAAGGGTAGATGAGAAAACATTTAACTAACCACGGGAAACCTAATTATAATCAAAATTGAGTTGTATTTTCTCCTAATTTCTGAAATATTTTTAGCATGGGAATTATTTCTGCATCACTAGCTGTAATTGTTTCTTAAGTATATATAAGCCTTTTCACAGTTGCAAGTTTCAGCATCAGATGAGAGAATGATCTCAGGCACAGGCTCAGTTGCAAAACTACTAATTCTGGATCCTGTAGGGGTGTATCCTCTCAGTCCAGTCCATAACAGCACATTTCTCAAGCACAATTTTGAATTCAAATATATACATGCTTTTTGGATTTCCCAGCAAAGTGGGTTCAGATCTGAACTTTGTAGCTTGGGTAGAACTATGTTTTAGGCGCAGGAAAAATAGTTATGTAATATCATGATTGCAACCCCTACCAGATGAGTATCTATCAAGATTCTAATGAAATCTCATTCATTTAACTAGAGCGATGTTTTTAATGAGGCAGAACTAAACTTTATCCACTTCGAGAGTTCTGGAGGTAGTAAAGGCGAGGACTTCCGCTGAATACTCAACACAGTGCTAAAGAGCAGCAAGTCAGATGTGGTGGACTTGTGAGCACACAGGTAATTGTGTGTCTTAGGCGGAAGAAGAGTTACTGGTGGGCATTGACTGTAGGAGGCCTTTTCTAGATGATTTCTGGGTTACTGCCCTTAAGACTGTGGTGGTAAACTGTCTTTAGCAGTGCTGACCAAGCACATGATAAGGCAGACGAGCAATGTCACTCTGACATTAGTGCTCTAGATATCTTGACCTAGCAGCTTGGTCAAGCAAGAGTAGAAGGACCAATTAAGGTACAACGGATTTATCTAGGATGTGTTAATTCATGTGTTCTCCCCCATGCCCCTGCCAGTTAACAGCATCTGTTTGTCCCAGCCAAAGCAAAACCATAGTGTTTCTTTGTTTGTTTGTTTGTTTTTTTCAGGGAGTGAATACTGCATCGCCTGTAAAGATCATTTCCTGGTGGGAGGGTTGGGGACGCATGGGCATCTTCTCTGCATCAGTAGTGCATGTGTGCATGAGAAGGAATTGGCTATCTACCTTTCCAAAAGTGAGTCGGGTCTTCCAGCAAGCATTGACATCCTCTGCGCACCCTGACCACAGAGGGTCACATTGCCAGGATGCTTTAGGGAGCTTACTAGCAAGAACCCTGAAGGCAGCTAAGCTGCAAGGACACAGGCCATACCATTCAAATCTCCTTCGTGCAGGAGGCTTGACAGTATCCAAACTAACCAAGAAACATACAGGACTCTGGCACCCAGGAGATGCTGATTTGGTACATTGCCACATCAGGAGCTTCCCACACAAAGGACAAAGCTCATCCCAGGAGGACAAGAATCCCGGTAGGTAGAGGGGACACAAATCCACAGTAACACTTTGTCTGCAAAAAAACCAAACAAACAAAAAAAAAACCAATAAATCAAGCTTTGCATTTTTAGTCTGCTGCTTCTTTCTCTTTAATGGCTGTTCATTCGGATCTGAGGATGCTTTTCATTAATCCTGAATCGCCTTGACAGCGGCTTGCTAAAATCTATGAACAGTGTGACAGTAGACTGTCTTGGTCTGACAAGGGAAACAAAAAATCGCTTGCCACTTACGCCAGTTGTATCTGAAGTTATTGAAGAGACTGAATGCACTTCGGTATCTTCGTTGAATTTGATGCCACTCTTATGTTTGCCCGTTCTGTTTTTTAAGTTTCAGTGGAAGCCGAATTCCTTCACTAAGGGGAACGTGTGGAGTAGTTGCCGGTAATAAGACTTGAGCCAGAGGATGACAAGTGGGCTGAAGAAGCCCAGCAGCAATGCTTGTAAGAATAGTGTGTCACAGGGATCATTTTAAGGCCGTTATTGATTAGTGGAAGATGAATGTGTCTTTTAATGGTATTCTTTGGTGTATCATTGATCTTCATAGAGCTCTACCAAGCTGCCTTCAGGTGCTTCACTGAGAGTGCCATACGTCACGGCCTGTAGCTGTGCGGTGATAAATTACACGGCACCGACCTGCTGCTGAGCGCTTCCCTCTCCCTTCAGGCTCTTAAGCAAAAGCCTGCTTGCCGCACTAGTCAGTAGGCAGGCTCCTGCTGAAATTCACTTACGCAGAGCTTTTCTTTGTGTTCTTAAATCTGTGCTAGGACCAATTAATCTGCTCTGATAACTGAGTAAACCTTCTGCAATTTAGTTAGAAAGTAGCAGGAAAGCAGCTTGCCCCTTCTATAGAATTAGTTGCTTGGAAGTTATTCTTTCTGCTTGTGTTTGTTCTCACATAGGCAGGTCATGCTGCAAAACAAACATTAGGATTACAGCTGTATTGATCTGCTGGATTGATCAGGCCAGGTTTGCTCTATCAAGCTGACCGCTCACGGTGAGACAGGAGCGGCTGTGGTACTGAAGGCAGTTCTGAGCAAGAACAGCATCCAGTACTAGACAGTATGCAAAGTCTGCCAAACAGATCGTAGGCATCTATTTTAAAATCTAGCATCTTTAAATACAATTTGATTAAAGGATATTTTAAACTTTGTGAACCATAATTGTTTCTGAGCAGTGCTTTCCTTTTATCAGGGGAAGTTTTGTGTTTCATATGGCACAAATAAACATTGTGCAGAATAGCTTCATGAAGAATCCATATTGCAGGATTAAAATAATGTGATCATATGCACTTTTTCTTGTTAAGGCATCTGGGTAACTCTCATGCTGCAATTTAATGCTTCTTTATTTGCAGTAAAAAATCATGCCAGCAGTTTGGTAACCAATAGGTTTTGTTTTGTTTCTTGCCATGACGTAGAATGAGGTTGTTTCTGCAAATCTTTTAGTTGAGGGTTGTGCATATGTAGAATATTAACTGTGCATGTTTTCTGGAGGCAGCTCTTTTAAAGACAAATGTCAGATTTTTTCGTAAATTCTTCATTCTAATACATCAATAAGCCACTACAAATTACACAGATATGTTTATTTGCACATATTTTGTACTGATGTCGCTTCGTGATGCTCTTTTTCATGAGCAAAAGCATTTAGTATGAATACTTAAAACATTTCTTACATATGAAAGGTGATTAAGTGTGGAGCTCCCAGGAGCATACTATGGAGTCATAGTTAATGACTATGAAAGTATCAAAAAGACTTACATAAAAAGTGTTAAACTGTTTTGGACAGTCTACATTCATACTTCAAGGTAACTTACTGCATTATCGTTAATTATTTTGGGGTCAAAGTGAAATTATGGAAGCACTCAAAAACTTGTACACCTTTTCCTGTTCTAATTTAAAATATAGTCAGTGATCTTAAATAAAAATTATTTTTTTTTGTTTTAAAGCATTAAATGTGATAAGTTAATTGATTTTTAAAAATTAGAAAAAGGTTATTCATTTTTCTCATTGCTGAGAAAAGCTGCAATTATGCCATGGTTCAGGTGTGGTTTAAGTGTTTCAGCTCACCTTCAGGTGAGGAGTAATCTCCATAATGACTTCTGGTGGTGCACGGCGAATGATGTCTTTAGTGCAATAAGGCACAATAACTCTTCCTGGGATCGAAGGAGTTGGGCACTGGCATGGTGGAGCAGAAGCATCAGGGCGCGCAGCAGGATCTGCCCGCACTCTGCATCAGTGCCCTCGGCACCGGTTCCGCACAGCTGCAGGTGTGCTTCCTTACCTGGGGTTACCCTAATGACATCTGGTTCAGGCTCGAATTTGCTGATGGTATCACAATCTCTGCTTTTTTTTTCAGAAAGCTTTTTTTCTGGCTCTTGAACCTAGTGAGAATAGCCGTGGAAGAAGGCAACTGAGTTTGACTGATGGAGAACCTTGGCACGTACTTCCTATCAGCCTTAAAAAATATGCCTGAGAGATGGGGACAGCAGCATCCTCTTTGCAGTTGTCTGTCCTGACACTTGCGAGCCTGGTCTGATGCCACCCCAGCGAGAGCATGTGGGGTGCACAAGAGTGGCTGTCTTCACTGCTCTTGGCCACTGTGATTTCAGCTGGGCACAGGAAGGACTGTCATCCCTCCCCTGGCCTCTTTCTGAAACAGCAGTGGTCATGGGGGCTTTGAAGGGCATTGCCTTGATCAGTGATGGGTTACTTTGATGCTCCTCTGACCATCTCAAATGGCAGTAAGTTCGTAGTGAGACCCTCTCATGACCTTCGCCATGTATGGTAGCATGGGATTACTTCCCAGGCTCTTTTGCTGTCTTGCTGTTCGGCCTTTCAGGGAGGAAAGGGTTTGCTGCATGAGGGTTTACTCAGAATTTCAGCCAAAACACATGCAAGAGTATTTGTATTTCAAGTTTTTCCTTCAGATTTCTGCATTCCAAGGGACAGAGATTTTCAGTGAAGGTAAACTCTGTTGCCCGGGAACAGCCCAGAGGTATCTTGAGATTTAAAATAATGCAGGGAAACAGGTTTTTTTCTCCCTTACAAAATACTTTGTGAGTGTAAATAAGGACTGCTGCAGTCAGGACTCTCTCTTCTGAACTTGTATCATGTTTTTGTTCTATAAGGATTTGTTTTTCAAGAATGCCTCAACAATTCGAGCTGCAAATCTGCAGACTCTGGTACGTAAGCCTTTCCTAGTGACATGTTTATTAATCTTAGATGTACTGCATCTCTCCAGGTGGGCAAGTTTGACATATTTGCGTTATCAATCTAGTCTAAAGCCATCTGACATAACCAGAATATCTGAGTGTCCCCCAAGTATTTGAAAGCAAAAATATTCTATTTCCTATATACAAATCCTTTATAATTCTGTAGATGAAACAGTGTGATGAGTTCTTGTAAATTACAATTTTTTCTGTGCTTCTATCTGTAAATGACATGTTGAGCTGTGCTAAATTTTTGCAGTTTGGCACGCGTCTCATAACTCTTATTCTTTACAAAATAAATAAGTAGAAAAATGAAATGATCGGTAGGCCGGGTATGGTTCTTACATCAAGTTTGCCCTCTGCACTCATAAGCTTCCTCCTGTTAGGTGACAGTTTAATTATCCTAACGGGCAGTTGCGATTATGGAGTGCAAGGTGACTTGTCAGGTATCCAGCATAATCCCACGTGCATTAGGGGGAAATGCAAATATTAAATGTCAGTTCAGAAAGCTTGAATTATGCTACACACCAAATGGTTTGCCAGGGCAGAGGGCACACCTAAGTGGTGGTTCCATCATACCCTCTTACTTCTTGGCTTTGTGTCTTCTCTCTGTTTTACATCAGGGGAAAGCAGAGCTTCTTACCTACAGAAGAACTGTGTTAGCCTGGCCTAGAGGCTGCGCGTACAGGGAGGAGCAAAGAGAACAGGTAGGCAGCAGAGAGTTGTCTGCCAATCTCAATGGTACTTGGTGCCCTTGGCTTTTGCGGCTGCTCAAGGGTCCCAGAAGTCCTGAATCTGCCAGTATATCTGCAGAATTAAGGAGTGGTGTCCTCCATGGGCACTATTACACATTTTTGAATTCTTGAGTGCGCTGCCTGTTTTCTTTTGGCCCATACCTTGGTCTTACTTGAATTTGGCTTTTGCAGCAACAGCAGCATCCTTGGCAATAGCAGAAACCAGTCTTTCAGAGGTCCAGCAGAATGTATTTTCCTGAGCTGTGGAAAAAAGGAGATCTTTCGTGTCAATGAAAGCCTTCAGCATGAGAGCTGACAAAAAAAAAAAAAAAAAAAATTCCAAGTCCCAGCAGGACTGCCTGTGCCCAATTCCCAAACAAGACAGTTCAGAAAGCAACAGAAGAGGCAGGTTGGATGTTCAAAAGTGGTTTGTGAATTTTATAGAAAAATGATAATTTCTGAAGTTACAATAATACTACAATGTGTTTTATGGCAGAAGGTGGATATTGGTTGATCAGAGAGCCTGCTGGGACAAGTATCAATGACATCTGTTTGGTTGTACAGCAAGACAACAGGGAACATCAGGAAATCTACCCCGACTCCTAAAACTTGCAGGACTCCAACCAGGACTTAGGAAATCATCTCGCAGCACTGCAGAAGTCTCAGAGCACTTGCTCAGTCTCCTTCGTACTGTTTCTTTCAGTCACCGAAACACGAGGTAGATGTTTTCCCCATTCTCCTTCTGGCATGGTTCTTGGCAGGCTGTGTGGCCAGACTGGACGTGGGTGAACCCTGCGCATGGGTGGATATTTCTGCACAGTGAGAGGTGGTGTCTTCTGGGGACAACTCGGTTTGCATGTCTGTCTTAGGAGGCATTTGTGATCTGCAGGGGTGCTGTGCTGAGTTCCTCTGACAGCAGATGTGATTGCGTTGCTTTGCTTTGCAGTGACTCGCTTGGGTAAAAATCTTTCACGTCCAAGTGCTTCTGAATCAGCCTGCACTTCTTTCATCAGCAACAGTCAGGTTCTTTCTTCCTTTTTATTTTTTTTTTAACTTGTCAGTGTCTGCCCAAGACCAACTTCCAGGCAGGTGGAATGGCAGAAACCGCAACTATCCCAACGTGCCTGCAGCAGGCAGGAGGGCAGGAAGACCGTCCCTTGCTCATCGGTGGGTGTATTTTTAGATGGCTTTCACTGCTCATGCTTGGGACTGGATTTTCCAAAAGAGCTCAGCTTTCACACAGGTTTACAAAAGACTTGCACTTGCTGCTTCAAAGACTTAGCCATTTTTTCTTTGTGCTTCAGGTCTAAAAGCTGGTCGGGTGCTGGGTCCTTTGGAAAAGATCTTGGGGAGAGAGACCAGCAGTGTCCAGGGGCACAGAGCTGCGTAGGACAAAAAGCAAAGGGCTTATTTCCAACTAGAAAGGGAGGTGATCTGACCACACCAGAGGGATGCTACGTTTCATATTCAGCCATACAGCACTTGTACAGCACTTGTGTGCGTAGCTGCTTGGCCTCAGAGGTTGCTTGAGGGACAGCAAGAGATGGAGACCAAGGGTAGCCACACACCTCCTCCCCGGTCAGAAGCGTTGTCCATGAGAAGCACAACATCTATCAAGGTGGTGACCACACAGACTTCCTCGCACTGTTAGGCAGTAATTTTATCTTATGTAAGCCTGGGATTTTATGGCTTAGCAATGCGGCCAGATTTTACCTGTCAGTTTACAGATTAAATGTGCACGCAAAAAGGGCTTGAACTGGATCAAACTTTTCAGAGTTAGAAATGTGGAGGGAATAGGACAGCTGGTCTGTTTTCCCCCAGTCTGTGGTGAAGAAAAATCATGGGGCAAGGGAGGGAAATAGCTAATGCCAGCTCTGCTGTCTCAG
Organism: Anseranas semipalmata; assembly: GCA_013399115.1. NCBI lineage: Eukaryota > Metazoa > Chordata > Aves > Anseriformes > Anseranatidae > Anseranas > Anseranas semipalmata. The sequence goes on from VXAA01003127.1 coordinate 780,863, forward strand.
CCAGCAGCCTGCAAAGCAGACTGTTAGCTAAGCTCCTAAGCTTTTCTTCTGGCATTATATAAAAACAACTGGTATGGCTGAGAATTGCTAACATCCAGTTGTGTGGCCTCTGCATACCTGCAATGAAAGGGAACGGAATAAAAGGCGATAAATCACTTATCTTTGTGATTTTATCAGGAAAAAGTGCAAGCAGGTGTTCATGCTGACATATTCTGGTCTATGACCTTTAGTTTAAAGGATTTATTTTGCATTATTCCTTGCTTTACAGCTTTAAAGACATAGTAATGAGGTACTCTCTGTGCATCCTCCTACTCAGAGAAGCTATATTGAGAAGTACAGCTGCAGCCAGCGGGGTGTTAATCACCACTTACCGACAGTCAGGACTAACACAGGCAATTGGAGAGTGTGGTAATTTTCTATAGCACGTCTGCTCTCACCATCCTGTCTTCCATTAATAGGGTAACATTTGAAATGCTCAAGCATTAGCTATTTTACCATGGAGAATAGATTTATGTAAACAAACATTATTCTGGGGTGAAATTAGCCAAGGTATTAAATTGATAAACATGACTGCGAACAGTGCCAATGACAAGAATGCAGAAGAAATACGGCGGTCTTCTGTGAAATACAGAATACCTCCCACAGCCTGAGACGGTGGAGTTGGTGAGTTGTGGGCTGCTAATGTTAACATGATATTTCCCTGCTCTCCATCAAGTTGAAAAGGGATTTACTGTCTTCCTGCCTCTTGTTTCTGGCCTTGACAGCAGGGAGTTTCACTGTCTAGTGTCGTTTCAAACAACCATCGTTAGAACAGTGATTATTCAAGACAATAATTAAATCCTTGTACCAGGATCCCATCACAGTGTTGTCTCTGCCTGCAAATTATGTCATCCTTTGGCTCTTCACTATTTGCTTCCCGGTTCAGCTTAAAAAAGTGTTGTTGTTTTTTGTTGTTGTTGTTGTTTTTTTAAAAAAGCTTCCATTAGGGACAATATTACAAGCACAAAGGACTGTATTAATTTTGGATCTCAATGACCTTTTCCAGTATTACTCAAAATTTAGGTTGTCTTGAATACCAGGGGACCAGCATGATGGATCCAAGTGACTAATCACACTAGGATAAGAGGTTATTACATCCCAAAGAATTATGTGTCTCATAAAATATTATTAAAACTTAATGTGTTTGATTTTTCTCTTAGAATTATTCAAACAATTTTAAAATCACTGGGTAGCTGACAGTTTGCAAGAGGATAATCAGAAAATATTCCAAGGAAAATGCAAATGCATAGCTTTTGGATTGTTTCATTATGTGTTATTTTACATTTGTTATGACTTTTAAACTTAATTATCTCAAAGGGTAGATAGCGGTACACTCAGTGATTTGCCAGACATCATAATATTAAAGTATAATGACTCATGGTGGAATATATGCATCTAGATATTTTCAGTGTTATTGCTTGCCTTTTAAAATATTTAGATCCAGAGCATGGATTGACACTGGCTGACTCTTTGTTTTAATAGCTCTTTAATGGGAAGAAAAATCCCCATTTTAAATAGAAGCAAGAAAAAGAGCTTTAAACCTCTCATGACGGTACTCTGGCTTTTTCTAGCTTACTCTCATCATCAGGAGCTAGATGGCTACATATATCGAAAACACCTCCCAGATCCAATTCAATGAACATTTGTTTCTAAAGAAAAACAGAAGTCTGAGGGAAATTTGACAAGTGATTTTTCCTTTCTGATGATTTTATTATTTGCATGTGTACTGGGTGTTCCAGTTTTCAGAGACAGCTCTTAATCTTTTTATGATCAAGTCTTTTGATTTGCAAATTGGAAATTGGAGAAAAATAACCAATCAACCTGAAGCATTTAGCAAGCTTCTTTTCTACAGTTTTGTCGTTAATGGGCAGGGAGAAATAGGTTAGGCTAGTTAAATTTTCTTCTGTATTTCAAACTTGACATGTAAATTTATCAGATGTGATAGGACACAGCAAGCAGTATGAACACAAAGAGAGGGGCTGCTGCCTCGCTGCTTGACTTCATGCCAGTCTATGAACGGTGCAAAGAAAATATGCTATGTATGAATATTCAGTATTCACTCATCCACAGTCTCTTCTTTAGTCAGATAATTCTGAAGTAGAAGCAGCTTTTTTTGCCCGTAACTAGTTGATGGTTAGATTCTGGAAAGACCAGCTGATGGATCAGGAGTGACCAGAGACACAGGGCATCTGATGCAGTTTTTCTCTCTCCCTCAGGCTGCTCGTGTGACTTTGAGATTACTTAATCTCCCTCTCTAAAGGCAAGGGCGATAATATATCCCTACTTGGATGCGATGACACATTCATTCCTTGGGCTTGAAGCACCGTGATGGCTGGATGCAGACAAACATCCAGATAGGTCTAGCGTGGGGATCGATTTTAACAGCACACAGTGCACCAGTAGAAACTGCTGTCGAGTCTGTAGGTGTTGCATCCTCCCACAGAAAATTTCCTCCATTTGCTCCAGCTTTAATCCCTTTCCCTTTCACCAGAGCTAGCGTCCATGCTGTGATTGAAGTAATTAATGTCAATCATTCAGTGGACAGAGAGGATGGCATACGTAAGACCTAAGGGGAATTTTAGTTGCACAGACCTTCAGCAGCAGCAGATTTCTCTCTGCTGGCTGAATGTTGATGCTTGGGAATAGGCAGGTAAAAATGGATCCAGAGGACAGATAAAAGACTACTTTTACTGCAGGCGAAGGATATGACAGTTTAAAGCAATAGCTTTTTGGTTTGTGTAACAACCCTGCCATATTTGAGATGCTTATGGAAAAGGTATTGCTTTGGCTTGCCTCTCAGCCTGCAAGTTCTTGGCTCCCTTACACTTACAGTTTATAGCTTGATGTGGAACTGAATCTGGAAAAATAAAGAGGGTTATTTTTAGAGATAGGGATGAATACCACTGAATGAGGCTGGGATTTCCTCTGACAGAGTAACATCCAAACCGGAAGAGAGCTGACCCACCTCTAAACAAACACTGATGTACAGGTTTGTCCGGGGTCCGTTCCTGATGCAGAAGGCTTGCAGTTGCCAGCATCACAAGACCTTTGTGTCAGCCGTGTGAGAAAGAACCTGCTCCAGACTGTATTTGGGTGTTTGCAGCATTTAAAGGCAGTGTGATCACTCCTGCATCAGCTTAACTGTGCTTCAAAACCCGCTTTGAACTAAGCATGGATACTGTTGCCTATGGGTCAGGCTCACTGTTTGCAAGAGGATTCATAACTGGTGGTAGCACGGCAGCTTATGGCAGGGGAGGGCTGCACTCCGCTGAGATAAATTATGGTACCAGCAGGCAGGAACTGATGCCAGCGATTAAACCCATCACCTGTTTTCACCACTTTCCAGATAAAAATAAAACAGATTTTTGCATGTGGAAACTTGACAAGGAATAATAAAAGGAAATGCTGAAAAAATCCACTTTTTTGTGTTCCGTTCAACTCTGTATACTCCTTTAAGATATTTCCGAGGCAGTGTATGCTTGGTTGAGCAGTGGAGTGTTATTTGGCAGGTGTCACCAGGTGGCACTGCTTTCAAAATGTCATTGTGCACTAGGAAACACAGAGATTGGCATCTCTTTCCTGCTGACATTTTAATACACCTTTCTGATGAGGGCATCGCTATGTGAGAGGCCAGAGAGTTTGCTATCTGCCAATATCTTTGATTGAAGTTGCTCCCTAGGAGCAGGGCATTGGGGTTCGGCTGAGTGTCTTGAAAGAAGGGATTGCCTGCGTGTTATTTATGACAATCTCTGCTTCAGGATGAGTGTCTAAATGTAAATTACTTGACTTGCCTTCAGAGTATATCCACTCTGATTTCTCCTCCACTGAGGAACCAGTCTGCAGGATGCTGACATCTGCTAGCATTCAGAAAAGGAGCAACACATGTTCCTAGAAGTTAAAAATGGAAGAGACATATTGCATTTTCTAACATTGTTTTTCTCTCTGCCTGTGCATGTTTGTTCCCTGTGCTCTAAGTCTGGCTCTGCTTAGTACAACTCCAAGTGACTTAAGTTAGTACAGTTGTCATAATTTCTCAGATAAAACAGTGCCTCCATCATCCAGGTATCTGTTCTTCTGTTTAATTTACAGGGTTTTTTTGTTTGTTTGTTTGTTTTTTTTTATAATTGTCATGTCTTTCCTTACCGTTTAGCCATTTACTTTTCCCTAATTGATTTCTTTCCCTGCTTTTTTGCATGCTCTGAATTACATAAGGACCCTGCCCTACAGCTGTTGACATTAGGGGCTGTGGTTCTTCCCCTCTTCTCAGCACTGGTGGGACCACATCTGGTGACACCACACCTGGAATGGTGTGTCCACTTCTGGGCTCCTCAGTATAGGACATGGCATACTGGAGCATGTCCAGTGACGGGCCACGAAGATGATGAAGGGGCAGGAGTACTGGACGTGTGAGAAGCTGAGAAGGCTGGGTCTGTTTGGCCTGGAGCAGAGGAGGCTCAGGGGAGATCTTATGGATGCGTACAAATACCTGATGTGGGGAGGGAGTAAAGAGGACAGAGCCAGGCTCTTCTCAGCAGCGCCCAGCAACAGGACAACAGGCCGTGAGCACAAACTGAAATACAGGAAATGCCATTTAAACATAAGAAAAAATATTTTGCTGTGATGGTGACCAGACAGTGGAACAGGTTGGCCAGGAGGTTGTGGAGTCTCGGTCTCTGGAGATACTCAAAAGCCTAATGGAAAAGGTCCTGAAAAAACTGCTGTAGTTGACTGTCACTGTCAACTCAGGAAGCAGGAGTTAATACAGCCCAGATACATAGATTTGTTCCTGCCCTGTCATCAGTTTGCTGTCATTTCCTCCAAATTGCCAGTATTTTTCCTTATCCCAAGATATTCAGGACGATATGCTATAAGTCAGCAGAGCTACACCATACAGTGGGATAATTCTGAGTGTGAAGTGACAAATTTCCTTTTATTTCCAAGGTATATATGTAAAAAGCACTCCCCATATTATTTTGTAATTCCAATTCCTAAAATGTTTCCATCCCATAAAATACATGTTTCAGATTATATTTTCCTTCATGTGAATACATGTTTCAGATTATATTTTCCTTCATGTGTTCCCATACATTTTTTTTTAAGATGTTTATTTTTATTAAATTCTCAATTAATATAGTTTTCAGGTCATATAGTTACTTAGCATCTTCCAAGTTACTAACATCTTCACAATTCATTAGTGCACTTGGTATCTTTTCACTGAAAGTATTTAATTATAGTATATTACACTAGATAGCATTGCATCCAACAGCATTGATCAAAGTAGCGCCCGTTATAAATTCCTCCTTGCAGTATTTCTTAACTTGAAAGTAATTTGTTTCTTTGTTTGTTTGTTTGCTGTTTGTTTATTTGTTTGTTTGTTTTTCCCCACCATTTAATTACCAGGCTATATGACTGTGTCAAGAGCTGAGAAATGTTTGCATTTTTTTTTTTGTGTGTGGATTTCTGTGACATCATTACATTTTACAGCAGTTTGTATACATTGATTGCACTCCTCTAATACCTACACTGTGGTGACTGGAATCACTGGAAGTTCATGCTGCACACTTCTAGAAGTCAGCCCTCTTGAACTGGAATTTAGATACAGGTTTAAAAACCTAACTTCCACCTCCTGTTTCTAAAAATCTTGGTGTCTGAGTTTACAATTTATGGGCAAAATTGCTATCACTTGGCAAGCTCTAAGCTCAGGCAACCAGTCACTGTGTTCCTTAATGAAAACCCCCAGTGTTTATTGGTTCTTATCAGAAACAGAAGGGACCAAATAGACCCACACCTACCATGCACTTTCCAAACTGCATCATAATTTCCTTTGCCAAGTGACAGCAATGAACAGGTCTTGGCAAACGCTCAGACACAAAAGAAGTTTAGAAATGGATTGGACCATCATTTATTTTAAATAATATGACAATAAACCAATAACTCAATGGATCACTGAGCAGCTACACTTATGAAGCTGGAGAACTCAGCGCAACAGTGAAATGGGACAAGCAGCACTCAACTTTTTAAATATCACCTTATAAAAGAAGTGATGCAACCATATTGTTTTTCCAATAATGTAAGGCAAGTCACCTGGGGAAACTGTCTTTGCTATCGGGTCATTAAAGACTATTACTGATTGCCGTGTTGCTCACCAATTGCTGAAAAGAAAGGATTGTCTTCCAAGTGCAAGTAGTTAAGTACTCACTGTGATGACTTGTCAGTCATTGAGTTGCATTTAATCTAACTTCAATTGATATCAAGGATGTGGTGATGGTGGCAGTGGCAGGTGGTTTGTGGTGGTTTTACCCTGCTGGGCAGCTGAACTCCACCACAACCACTCTCTCACTCCCCCTCCTCAAAGGAAGAGGGGGAGAAAAAAAACCTCACGGGTTGAGATAAGGAGTGTTTAATTAGGGAAGAGGAGAAAAAAAAACAACAAATATATATATATATATATATATATACCAGCAAAGCCTGTGCGCAAGCACAGAGGAAAAGAGAAAACAAGTGATTCTCCCACCAACGAGCGATGCCCGGCCACGNGGGTCTGGAGAGAGCCCTGGTGCTGTGCCAGCACTGCTCGGCAGTAGCCAAACAGTGGTGTGATACCAGCGCTGTTCTAGCTACAAGGGCTGCTGCAGGGAAAGTTAACTCTATCCCGGCCAGACCCACTACACGGTTGCAGGCAAAATTGAATATAACTGTATGGAGCTCAACTGGAGCACACCTTCAGAGATAGGGTTGTTCCATGTGGCTTAGACTGCTGTCTTAGGAGGTGATAGATCATCTGTGGAGGTACCCGTCTTTCTCCATTGACTGCAGAGGGAACTGAAATCCTTAAATGAGACTAGATGTTTGACATTAACTGACAGCAGGTGAAATAGTTCTTGCCTTAAATGTCCTATGTGACGTGGTAGGTATCAACAGAAGTCAAAAAACTGAAGATACTTTGAATGTTTGTGCTTACACTAACCATTTGCCAGCTAAGAGATAGATTAGGAATGGGGCAGGCTAATATTAATGAGAGAGCTCAGAAGAAAATCTGAGTTTGGACACTTGTAAATGTTACGTGTTTTCTTGCTTAGATAAATCTTCCCATTCTCATTGCCAAATTCCCAAGGGGAAGGTTTTTATCTGCATAATTAAATCAGAATAAAGTGTCAAAAAGGTGAGGAAAACCAGATACAGCTATTCTCAAACCACTGAGATCTGTGCTATACCATAGTGCACTGGGAGAGTGCATTTCCAAGGCTTCCAGAATGAGGGCTTTTAAGCCATGAACAGTTCACAGAGACGAGTTAGTTCAGTGCTCCACAGCAAAACAAACTCGTGGCAGTTCTAAGGTCACAACTGGAAGGAGTGAGAGGCAATTTGGCTAACAGATCCTACAGATCAGGACAATGGTTAGTAAGAAGGGATCTCACTGTATTTCAGTTTACTGAAGGTTCAAGAATAAGAGACATTCAAGAGTTTGGTAGTGTCTTACACCAAAAGAAGTACAAGAAAGCAAAGATTTTATTGATTTACTAGCTCCAAAGGATCTCTAAAGCTTTGATTGTCTGAAAACAAGATATCTAGCCATTGAAAAAGAGGAAATCAAACATCAGATATAATCTTGTTTATAATCATTGATATTTTATCCCACAGAGAGTCATATGATTGTATTTTGGGTATATGTCCGTATTTTAAAGATAGAAAACATCTGTTTTATCTGCAAAGTTAAACTGGAAGAGTCTATCTTTTTTGAGCGCGTTGGTTTGACCTCTCCTGGTTTACCCTAGCACAGCGGTGCTGCTTGTTGAGTCAGGGACATGAAGCCTCACTGGGTTTACCCAGCCTTTCAACCCTGCGTTTCAAGGCCTTTCAACCCTTGCAAGCAGTCAGGCTCCCACATCCTTCGATTCTCTGTCCCTGTCAGCTGTGATGTCTCCTTCTCACAGACTCTTGTGGTCTGCAGCAGTCAGGTTTCAAACACAAATAAATGCAAAATATCTCCAGAACTGAATTGATATTACAATAATTATTTGCTTCCCAATATTTACATCATTTATTTGTGCTTTGACTGAATAAATCCCTGTCAGAGAAAATAAAACTGTAATTACTTTAATTCAGAGCATGTACAGTCCACCTATCATCCAGCTAATTTACTGTGCTCACAACTGTCTCTCTGCATAATGAATTAGATAATAACTTTTTTAAAGTTCCAGAAATAATTGAAGTCTTTGTTCAGCAAGGTACTTAAAGCCTTAAAGTCTTTATTCAGCAAAGTGCACAGGCCCATCTTTAACTTTGCACAAGTTAGCAATGGTGACAGGATATCCAACTGGTCATCAAACTGTTATTTTTGTCTTCAGGCAACTTTGCTTGCAAAGTTTTGCTCATTATTTGTAAGTATGAAGTGGTAGGCTGATTTTAAAATCAACTTTTCTATGTAGCCTAGATATACTTCTTTTTAAGGAATGTTAATATTACTTGTTGCTGGACTGACAGTATAATGGTCCACATCTTCTGGAGTAAAAAAAAAGAAAGCTTTGTATTTCTTGTGGATGTATCAAATACTTGTTTAGCATTATTATTTTTTTTTGTCTCTATCAACTATTTGGAGACAGTCCTTGCACTCAAGAATATATTTCTGGATGAAAATACATGGACAAAAATAAGCCATGCCATATGAACATCTTTCTTTTAATTGTCCATTACCCGTGTCTTAGTTATTCCCAGTGACTGCCACTTAAGTGATGAGTCTGAAAACACATTACTGCCTTATTAACATCAATCAGTGCCTTATTTAGATTTGTACTGTGTGGAAGATGCAATGAAAAATAAGAGAGAGCCATTTCCAAACAAAAAGTGAGAGGGAGACAATGGATCATTTGGTAGCAATGGTATTTTCATATCAGCAACCATTTCATCTTCCTGTGCCGTGCACACTTGTAATCAGTACACACACCAAGACTATAAGGTGGATTACTAAATCCTCAAGGTGCTGATATTTTAACATCTAGTTGCCCAAGTTCAGGATTCCAACTGGAACTGAAAAGAGGTGGCCTGATTTCCAGCAGCATCAGTATTAATGAAGAATTCAGCAGACTGAGACTTGGGTCCTAAGGAGGGAGTACGAAGTCTGGGAGTCTCATACTCCAAACCGAATCCAAGCCTGATTCCACATGGAGCCTCAGAAGCCTCAGCTGTGATTGGTAAGGTTTCTTAGGACCCTTTGGTTTTGTTTCTGTGGATGCACGGTATAGCTGCTTGCTTTGGGGCATCTGAGAAGCCTGGCGAGAACCTCTTGGAGAGCACAAGTGGGGGATGCCTTGCTTCAGGAGGTGTGCAGCACACACCACCTGCAGGTATAAGTGAGTGCCACACAAAACAGTACACACAGCTGCTTCTGTCAACAGCTGGTGGTGGTGTGTAGGAAGTGAGAGATGTTTCTTTATTTTCTTCCACTGCCTGAAGGATTCAAGCTTGCCTCTCCCGTTGCCCACAAGACTGTTGCAGCTCTGTGGCTCCTGCCTCTTTGAGGAAGGAATTTGTCCGTAATCTTTGGTTTAATGTTGTTTCATTTTGGTCCCCAAAGAAATCAAGATTCAGTGGGTGAAAGTATGAGAATATGACTACTCCATAGCCAGTGAACTCTGCCCAAAAAGACCAGGCAGAAGATGAGCACATAAATGATGTCCTGGCTACCTCTGTGAAACCTGAGGCAGCAGAACCCTCACTGAAAGCGGGAGAGCAACACACAGCACTGCTTCCTCTTGCATTGCCTTTCCCAGCTTGCCAAAAGTTTCTCCTTTTGTCTTCTTTTTTTGTTACTACAGGCTTTTAATAGGAGTTGTAGGAAACAGTATGCAAAACAAACAAACAAAAAAACCACACCACGTACAACGTGTTGCAAGGATGGTTATGATAGTAATGGCCATAAGGAAATGTGAAATTCTGTAGTCTGAGCGGAGTCTATGCGACATGTAGTAAATAAAACATTGAACTACATGCATTAAGATGATGATAAAAAGAAATATTGAACAGTCATCTCACTTGCTGAGCACTGTACTCTGAACAAAGCAGGGGTCCTGTGGAAAAATAATAATTTTTATTGCAACTAAATATGGTATCATAATGGCAAAATAAAGCTGCACAAATAATGCTATTTCTGTCATTTTCTAACTCTGAAGACAATATTTCAGCTTGTAATAGAGGCTTTTATGCATTTATTTTCTGATGGAACTACTACGGTATTCTTATTAGATATGTTGTAGTCCTTTAAATTTTATGTCTGATATTCAACATTTAAGAAATTTAATATTTCAGTTGTGTCATTCACTTTCTTCTCATTCATATAGTTGTAGTACACTGGAACAAGGAAGTGTATGCTACACAGAAAGAATTGCATAGCCCAAGGTAGAACGGGCATACAGAAGAAGTGTGCAGGGCAGCAAAGCTGAGCAGATCGTCCTGGTGTGGGTGTATATTCATAAATCCAAAGTAACTCCTGCACAGTTGTAACAGGTTAGAGTTCAAGGCTGTAGTTTGACAGTACAGTTGAACCGGGTTTATATCTCCTAGTACTTGCTCAAAAGTAGTGTAAACAAGCGATGCAAAGTACTGCTCCAGCATTAACTCACTTTGCCAATTCAGGCTGTTCAGCAGAAGTCAATAAATTATTTCTGTGCCACAAGACTTTATGCTGGAATAGGTATTTTCGCTCTACATAGCCCTTGTGCCCCATCTGATGTCATCTGTCCTCTCACTTCTGGCACACGTAGAAGCATAAAAACAGCAGAGGCACCATATCATGTACTCTAGCCAATTCGACAGAAAGGCAGTCATATGCCCACATTTGCTAGGGGTCGTGTTTGCATTGCCAGGCCACCTATCCCCACGCAGACCTGATATTAAATGGTGGTGGAGGGGCTGAGCCATTTTTCAGCCTACCTGAAGATCTCCTTAGTTGCTCTTTCTGCATGGTGGCCTGAATGCTCCTCTCCTGTGTGCTGGACATCCACGCTCAGTTCCTGCATCCAGTCTGTTTCTATGGTTCATTTCTCTCTCAGAGCTGACACACTGTTTGATGTTGCCTCCTACCAACCAGCAGTAATAATATATTTTCTGATAGTCTTTTTGTAAATGAATGGAAAGTATTCGTTTTTACAAGTGGTAGAGAAAGAACTGCAATTTGCGACACCTGCATAAAAAGATCTGGTTTTAAGAAAACAGAAAACAGATTTCATATTGTAGGTGAGAGAACATTTTCTATGGCAAGCATGGCATCCAAAGCCTTCTTTATACTTATGACTAAAACTGTAGAGATCTTTTGTCTTTTTTTTTTTCCTTTGCTTTGAATTAACTCATCAGCATGTGAGATATTTCTCTCATCGCTGTTAATAAAAAAAGGTATGACTGTGTGGGTGGCTTGATAGAGGAATATAGTAGCGCAGGGATGGCCAAGCTGAGTCAGACTGAGGGTCCATCTAGCCTTATACCTTGTCTCCAACAGGGCAAGCACATAATGATGATACCCCTGAATACACTCCCTAGTCTAAAAGTTCAAGGCTTAAGAATTTGTTGCTTAGTGGAGATGTCTCTCTATTTAATAGCTCTTGGTGGGTTTGTCTTCCACGAACTAGTCAAGTAGCTCCTTGAAGTCCTTTTTAATATGATATTTTCTATTCAGTTTTTTTTTTTTTTTTTTACAGAACACAATTCTTCTAAAGCCTTTTTAAAAAGCCAAAGCCACCTTCAAGCTGTGTTTAACAGAACAAAGTCCAATTGCAATGTTACAATAGTGCAACCGTTATAGGATGTCTAGGGTTGGAAGTTACACTAAGGGTTTTTCCAAAATAATTTCTGGTTCTCAGATTTGTTCAGAAAACCTGAACTGACAGTAATACACCTGATGCACAGTGAACAAAACTGAGCCCTTGGAGAGTCTAAATCTGGGTGTCTGGGATGCAAAAATGGGGTGGCTTCAGTTTCAATGAGCCAAAATTTGAAAATCCCAAGTGGAACAAAGCACCCCATCCAGGAGCTTGTAGAGGGAGAGGCACAAATGAGGGCAACACTGTGAAACTGTCTGGTGGGGAAGTGGCCACGTGCCTGAACCAACACAATTCTTGCTCCGGTGTTGTACATCTCCAGTGCGTAGCTACAGGGCCAGACTGAATAGGCATAGCACAGCGAGCAGTGGTCATTGCTGCTGTGGGGTAATGGGTTTTGCTCAAGACTGCAGCTTCTGACTGAATTTTAATGTTTTTCCACACTTTCAAATGCTCCCCTCTTTTCTTTAGAATACCTTTCCTTGGAAATTCTGCAAGTATGTTTCAGTATATCGTTGTCATTTTTAGTATCGTTCCTAAGAAAGCTATTTGCCTGGGCATGGGAACTTTTCCAATCAGCATTCATTCCTTCCACATTCTTCAGAAGTCGCTGGGGTGCAGTTGTTGTGCTGGGGTGGACGTGTCCCCCGTGTGCACGCCATCAGCCTGGCTTTGTGAGCCCGCTGCACCGTCCCTGCTCAGACCCCCGGTAAGCGGCAGGCACCACAAGCACATTGGGTGACACCAACCCTCTTGGGTTTTCTCTGCAGCCAGCTCTGTGTGCAGAGAAACTTGGGGCAGGAGTGAATGGGCTTAACCCCAGCTAGGAAGAAGTCAGTTTTCTTCTGTACCAGCCCATCAAACCACTGCGCATGGAAAGGCTCTGTTTCCTCCTAGCATCTCCAGGCATAAAGCTATGCTACTGCTGTGTGAGAAAACAAATAATCAGGGGAAAAAAAGGAAAAAATAGAGAAAAAAGGGTGGTACCAAAGAGTGAGGGATGGAAAGAAAAAATAAAGAAAAATGCATGTGTGGTAAGCCAGAAACCCTGCAATTCTCGTAATGCTGAGGAATCACAGCACTGTCTTATCAGTTTGAGTGTTGAGATTGTGCTTGGGGCTCAGTGATTTAAGAACTTCATCCACAGATCCTTTGCTCCAAAGAATTTAGCATGGATTTTTCATTAAAATCAGATGAAGGTGGTTTTTTTTTTCTTAATTCAGGGTTCATTTGGGGATGAGGTAAGAGCATTGGATTTAAGAGTGAAAAAATCTTTCAAGAAAACTCAGCCTGTGTACTCTTCCCCTCTTCCCTCATTGACTGCTCTGTTACTGTTTGCACAGCATCTGTTGTAAACATTTCTTCTTGTTCTGTTGAGAATAATGGGGCAAAAAGGAAAAGCAATCAGATTAGGGCAATGCTGTGATTGTCTTTATGAAGTTAAAGAGAAGGGGAGCCTGTGCCTTCCCTTCCCACCAGCATCTGTCATCCCCACAAGGTAGCCTGCAGGCTACCATTGGTCTGTAGATTGGTAGTCTGGTAGTTTGCAGACTTCGGTCTGTAGAGGGGTGCTGGGCTGGGGAGGGTGAATTTCTGGCCTCTGAGCAAAATGTCTCAGGGACTTTGGGGAGAACATGCAGTTTGGTGGCCATTGTCCCCAGCCCCCTCACCTTTGGGACTGCTGTTGGATGTTAAGATGAAGAATAAGGAGCATTGCCCATGCCTGCTTACCCTGGTCACTGGAGTGGCCCAGCTACAGTGTCAGGCTTTTTCCATTAATGTTCAGGGAATACTAATGTGGCCCTTCAGCTCGTCCCCTGCTACACCTTTGAGGGTTCCTGCTGCTCCTCCAGGGATGATTTCTTGATGATAAAGCCCTGCCTGTGTTAATCACTGTTCCTAGCAGTGAGAGTGCTGTTACTGGAAACAACATGGAAAAATGTCTGAATGTCTGAAGTGAGTTATTTTTAGAGCTGTGGTTTGCATGAGTATGCTTAATGGTGGCATATTTATTAAGGCCATGCAGCAAATTAAAGTGTCATGAATAAATGTCTATATGCATGTAAACATCCTTTTCAGCTAGGCAGAGCCGTAGTTGAGCTTGAACATATAGCAGCTGCTATCTCAAGATGGAGATAGGAGGTGCAAGTGCTAAACAGCATTTAGTAGGAATACTGTGATGTATAGTTTTGCCATATATGAAAACTAATACAAATATAAACAAGGGTTTTGACTTAGGAAAAGTCAGTTGAAAAGGAACATCTTCAAAGCAAAAAAAAAGCAAAGCCAGGTTAGTTTGCCTCCTTTTCTTTTTTCCTTTTTTTTTTTTTTGGGGGGGGGGGCTGTTTTCACTTCGCAGGTAGGGCAGCTAGCATATCTTCAGTACGATGAGATTTATTTTTGATATGCACAGGTATTAATTTATGTAAAATCATTTAATATTCACTGTATGTATCAAAAGTAAGATTGACCCAGTCTATGTAATATAATCCATTAATTAAAAGATACAAACATTGAAATCATTAACACTGTAGGGAAATATTCATGATATTATGACATTTTAACCTGAATTTTTGTTTCCTCTTTGCATCACTGCTGGATTGTATTGACAGTAATATTTTGTTATGAAGAAGAAAGCAGTTTATAGAGTCTATAAAGGAATCCTAACAAATGTTTCATATTCAAATGTTTGTGTTACTTAGGATCCACGTCAGCAACTTTGCTCCTTGTTAATGCCTAATTATCTTTCATAACTCTGTTATCATCCCATTTCCTTCAGAGCAAGATAAGTTTTTGACCTGAAAAGTACTCTGGCTCTTCAAAGGGAAGGGAAGAAATACTAAATTTACAAAGACAAAGAGACTTACCATTAGATATTTGTAGTACTTAGGCTTCAGTTCAGATGGGTTTTGTTTTTACTGCCTGAATTCATGTTCAGCATCTGCACAGATGTTCATTAATTTCGGTGAAAGATACATTTGAAAATAAAGTCCTGCACAGTATTCCCCTGGCCTCTAGTTCAGAAAGATGCTAGATCACATTGAATCTCAATGTCAAATATCTCTGTGGGGAAAGACTAGGAAGACTGATCTATTTGCATATGTGAGGAGGTACAGCAACAGTCTGCTGCACTAATGTAAGAGGAGGATGTTATTTTACAATAATAAAATTACAAAGATTATAACCCCCAGTCCAGGAAAGAAGAAATTCCTCCTTGTTTTTGCAGACAGAGAAGAAGAAGAGTGGGAACATCAGCTCAGAGACTATGGCTGGATTTTAATAAGGGCTGGATTGCTTCATGGCCCCAAACAACATTTATATCTAAATGAGTTGAGATAATAAGGCTAATCAAATGTCATGCTTCAAGTAGTCAGTTCAAGGCCTGAAGGGATTTGGAAGTGCTTTCCCTCCACTGTACAGATGTGCTCCATTGATTAGGATTTGCCCACTCCAGAGGAGGGCTGCTGAGCTAAAGATATCCCTGATGGCTTGCTGCAGACAGTTATTCATATGGCGTCCCATCAGCACCTTGGATGTTTTATTTTACCTAGGTGCATAAGTGTTGCAGCAGACTGAATTGTCACCAACATTGGTAAACGTGACCATATCATATGGCAGTGCTGCTGAATGATCATGAAAACTTTGCTTAAAGTTTGCAGATCAACGTGCAGAGATTTACTCTAATGAGTTAGCAGATTGGTGGGTTTGTGCTGCATCAGCAAGGCTGAATTCATGTAATTGCTTGCTCGCTAGTTTCCCTGAAAGGTAAAGCATCCCTTATAAAGTTGGAGGTTACATGCCCAGGCTTTTTTATTTCATCTTTGTCCTTTTTTATGTTCCTTTCTCAGTGCAAAGCATCCACAGCTGATAGTACAGTAAACAGCCTGGCATGTGCTTCATAAGCTTCGTTTGTTAAGATTTGAGGTCAGAAGAAGGAGATGGTCTGATTTCTGTCGGTTATGGATGGTAAATAATAATAGCCTCATGGAGCCACAGTTGAGTTAGGAAGATGAGGTTATATAGCACTGTCTCCATAAAGCACTGAGAATAGTAAGGCAGATAACAAGTTATCCCAAACAATATTTGTTTTCCATATCTGTTGGGAGTTGAGAGGACCGTGTAAATATGTTTAATGCCATTTGTACCTTAACTGTTTTCCCAAGGGGATGCGTTCAGACAGAGCTGAAATCATGAATAGTGCTTAGTTTGGGCTCACCCTGCAAATTGCAATAAAGTACAGTCAGCCTGCGCCTTGGAGGCTGCCTCCCCATGGCAATTTGAGCTGAGTCTGTGTGTGTGTGTGTGTGTACGTGTGTATGTGTGTGCACATGCACGTGAGTGTGTGGGGGTGTATAAGGTCCCATTTTGGCTGGTTATTGCAGCTAGTATTAGAAAAGCTTTATCAAAGTTCCCTGCATGCCAGGTATATAGTGGAAATTCTACATAAAAGATTGATTCACTTTCAAATAACAGTTTTTGTTGTGTTAAATTCTATCATTAACTAAATTCTCGTTGGTAAAAACTTTGTTCTAAGATACCGTGGTATCTGTAGACAAAAGCTTTATAAGATACACTTTTCGAAAGCAAGTTGCGTTTGCTAAGATTTGGGGAAGATAAGAGGGCCCCCTTGTGGAGTTTGTATATATATATATATGTAGTCTGATGCAGAAAGAAAAGTTAGGAGGTCAATGGAA
Source organism: Anseranas semipalmata (assembly GCA_013399115.1). Lineage (NCBI taxonomy): Eukaryota > Metazoa > Chordata > Aves > Anseriformes > Anseranatidae > Anseranas > Anseranas semipalmata. The sequence continues at coordinate 797,406 of VXAA01003127.1, forward strand.
GGGGAAGACAGTAATTTTGCATACGGCTTTGAGTTGTGTTGTTCACAGGAAGCATTTCTAGGTTTAATTAGATGCTATCAAATATTTTAGTGAAAACACAAAGTGCAATGTAAAATGGGAAGTCAGTACTCTGTCGTATAATTATTAAATTTGAATATCCCATTGTTTGCTTACTTAATGTCTTACAGGAATAAAAGTGTACCATTACATCATAAGAAGAGGAATGTTAAGAGAAGCAAAGTTAGCATTTCATCTTACAGCCGAGTGATTTCCTTAGTTTTTGTGAATTGTTTCATTGAACTAATAGGGAAGACTACTTTTACAATATTTTCATTGGTAGAATCACCTGAAATTCTTTATTATCTATATTGTCATTTTGTTTGCATTATAGGTAAACAAATATAGGTCATTTTGTTTACATCATTTGTGATGACCAAGCCTGGATGTTTTAAAAACTCAGCATGTAGGGCAAGAAAATGGTTATGATGTCTGGATTTTGTGATGATCATTTATAATTTAAGGTCATTATGCTTGATGTCAGAATTAATAAAGACTTGAGGCAAAGCTTAGAGAGAATAAATTGATGTACTTTCAAAGGGATTTCAATTACTGGGCCTTTTTACTGTTAATTACTTTATTAATTGAGCAGAATTACTGTACTGATTCAAACTGAGTTGCAGTGAAAAATCCCACAGAACCTTCATTTGAGCATCCCAGATTTGGATGAGAGCATCTGCAACTGAACTATTAGTTGGAAATCCGAGAGGAAACCTAGATGCATGCCACTTGTGGCACAAACTTGGTTTCTGATGAAGCCAGCTGTAGAGGAACATGGGTGATGTCTGTGCCGCTTGTCTCACCCAGCCAGAGAATAAAATGGGATAACAACAGCTCGTACAAAATGAGGAAGAGGATGAAAGTAAACACTGTAGTTAATTTTAGCATAAATGTTTTTGCTCTGTTACAGGCTCAACAGAATCTGTCTGAACAAATATAAATCTCAGAAGATTTAAGGGTCTGGCTGCATTTTATTGTTTGTTTCCCCAGTTTTGTTCTTCATTTGTGCCTGTGTGTTCTGGAAGGCAGACAAGGCTTTCTGTATTTTGGAAATATCCCTGTTTTCAAGGGCTTTGTGAGATTGAATTTTGCCAATCAGAGGTATTCTTGCAGGCAGATAGGACTCTTGTGATAACAGACCTCATAATTCTGTGACAAAGTGTGTGGTTTTTTTTCTTTATAACCATTGCAGACAACTTTATATTAAGTTACCGAATGGGCAGGAATTCTCTGTCCCCAGCTCTTTGAATTGGAGTTGGAGCGAGTGCTGGAGCAGGGGCCAGAGCTGCACACTCGCTCCATTGCCCAGGCAGTGCCCCGCATAGGGAGGCTGCTCCCAAAACAGGGACATTCTCCAGCCTTGCTGGCAGCTGCTGAGAGGCTGTGACCTGATCTTGAGGAAGGTTCTGTGGCTTGTTCTGCATACATAAAGGATATTTTGTTGTGCTAAACCATTACCCATGATTACAGGTATCACACTTGATGGGTCCCTTCCCAATATAGTTTTTGCAACCCTTGGAAGCCAAGCTGGCAGAACAAGCTTCAGCTGTGGGTCCCTCTTGCTAGACTGTCTCCAAATTTGCTGTTCTCTTGTCCCTTGCCTGTCATCACCTTTCTTTTCTCTGCCCAGTCCTTGTTTTCTGCTGCCACTTGAGGCCTGTGGGTCATCCCCATTGCTTGTCTCTCCTGTACTTGTAGCATCTCTTTGAGGGAGGCAGGTTCAGTGCTTTTTCCCCAGGCTGAGGCTAGAGAGAGCTCTAGGAGGAGGCAGTGAGGAAAGCAGTGAAAATACATCCTCATTTCTCTTTCCTTTCCATGTAGTGGCATAGCAAAGGCAGAGATTGGAGAAATGACGTTCTTGAATAAAGGTGTCATGTGTCCCAGATTTTCACGGTCCTTATGAGACCTGGCAATGATCTGTGCACAATGGGGATGAGATAGAATGAGGGCGACATGAGGAATGGGTTCTTCCTTTTCCATTCCTGGCCACAAAGGATTTATTATGCTCTCTGGCACACAGGTACACGTGGTCTTGCATACAGTATTTTTAAAGAATCTTATGGAAACTATGTGTATTTATTGTGTTTGAATGGCATTTCCTCCTTTGTGTGCTCACATGCTGTCTCTTACAAGGTACAGGGTTTTTATCACGCATGTGCTTGATAGAATCACCAAATTCTGGTTATTTGATTTCATTTTATGCATTTTATGTTTATATTTATTTCAGCAAGGCTCTTGCTACTTCACTCTTTTCAGCAATTTAAAGAACACTTGGCACAATTGAGCTCGACACAATTTAGGCAAGGAACAAAAATCTCTAGAGGTAACTTCATTAGATTTGTGTTTCATCAAGAAATGATTTACAATTTGTATCAAGGCTGTTTGATAGAAAATGGCAGATTTGTTTTTCTGTCAAATCGCCTAAGCTGTACATTTCTATTCCAGTCTGCTTCACTCTCAAACAAATTGTCATTTCCCCATCTTAACCTTTCTTTGTGNTTCTTCTGCTTCTTTTGTGTTCTAACATGCAGCAAAGCTGGGGCCACCATTCCCTGCCTTTGGACTGAGACATATAAATATCTAGCATCTTTCTCTGGTAGGAGATGGCAAATTTACCTTCAGTTTTTTTTTTTTGTTTTTTTTTTTGTATTTGATATAAAAAGTATTTGATAGAGCATCATCTGTGAAGTTGTTATACAAAGCAGAAAACACGGGGCTGAGTATAAGAATTTTCTGGTGGACAAGAAGCTGGTAGATGGAAGGTAACAAAACAGGATGTGCTGAAAGAGGAACTTTCTGGTTAAAGGAAAGTTATTAATGAATTTCCTCAGGGCTGGTCTTAGCTCTGATCCTATTTCATGTTTTCATTAATGATGTTGGCACAAGAAGCTGAAGTATGTTAATGGAATTTGCTTAATGACCTTGAGGATTTCAGTAAGAGGTGGAATGAAGTTTGGTAGCACAAAGTGCAAGATCATGCATTTGAGTCCCGCTGAAATGGATTTCCTCTATAAACTGAGTGCTTACCAGCTGAAAAGGGAGGAGGAATGGAAGGACTTCTATATATTAGCCAGCAACGCAATGAGTGTGAGTTTCCAGAGTTATGACCTGCCTCCCCCCCCAAAAAAATGAATGCAATATGAAGGTGGGTCAGATAATAAATATATTGCCAGTGGAGATGAGGAACTATTTATTATACAAAGCGTTTGTGAGCCTCATGTGAAATTTGCCCGATTCTAGCCGTGTACAGTGAAATGTGAAGCTGTGCAAGGTCAAATGTGTGACCTGATCTAGGTGTTCCTGCTCCTGCAGGGGGATTGGACTAGATGATCTTTCAAGGTCCCTTCCAATCCCTAATGTTCTGTGATTCTGTGATTCTGTGAAATGCAAGGAAAAGACTGTTCGTGTGGTCAAAAAACCAGAACAGAACAGATCTCAGGTGCTTCCAGTGTGACTTACTTTTGTGAGCCTCATATCAAAAGCTAGCATGGAAAGTTGGAATGTTGCAAAATTTGGGATGCATCTCTGGGTGAAGCAGTCTAAACGTGACCAAAGGGTTTTGGGAGACTGCAGCATAGTCATTTCTGGCTTGTCTTACCAGAAGGGACAATAACAACTAGTTCATCAACTTTGCATAATGAAGGCTTTAAAGGCCTTCTCTCCTCCTCTGATGTTCAATTATAAGTTCTCTTAATGTATTTGCAGTGCTAACTTAAGAACAACTGGATGTAACTAGGCCAGGAACAAGTTTAGTCTGGGAATGAAAATCATGTTCCTAACCATGAGAAGCAACCCAATCAGAGTAATGGAGTGAAAATAATATTTCAAAAGGGGATACGGTGTTTTATGAAAGGGATATCAGAGTACTCTTATCTGTGCTGGTAGGGAAGGAGATTGATGACCCTGGGAGAGTCCTGTAGCTAAATAAAAAAGGCAGACCATGCTTTCCATGTGTTTGAGCATCCTTAGCTCTTTATACTCTAGATTTTCTTCACCAACTTAGCCTAACTTTATGCTCTGGGTTTGAAAATTTATGCCTAAGTCCTAAATGTAGCACACAAGAAAGTCATGCATTAGTTCAGAAAACTTATTCATATGCTATCTATGTGCATTCTCTAAAATACTGGGATTAAAACCATGGGTAGCTAGATCATTTCATTAGTCTGGGAGCTGTTCAGGACCCAGACTTGATATTTGTGAAGAGAGTTAATTTCTTTAGGGACATGTCGTTGCTGCACTGTCCTCTCCAATTTCTAGAGACTCTATATTGAACGAAGTGTCATTGAGATAAATATTCATGAAGTTTCTCAATAATTCAGGCTGTGCTGATTCAGAGTGTTATACCCCTACTTAAAACCATATACGAAAACAGTCTTGTAAAAGGCAAAGCACATTCCCTGTACTCTGTCTTGGGTAGCCAGGAAGGAACAAGGGAGGACAGGTATGATCTTGTTGGCAGGTTGGTTCTGTTTTGATATGTTTTCTGGCAGGACTGTGCATTTTGTGACAGAAGTCTGTGCACAGTCACACAGAACCACAGAACCGCTGGGGCGGGAAGGAGCCTTGGGAGGTCTCTAACTCAACTCCCTACTCAGAGCAAGGTCAACACTGAATGTAGACATGGTTGCTTGGGGCTCTGTCCAGTTGGGTCTTTGAAACCTCCAAGGACAGAAGGTGCACAACCTCTTCAGGCAAAGCTTTCCCAATATTTAATTATCCTCCAGGTGGAAATTATTTTCCATGTATCCTCCTCTTTTTCAATTTTTTGACCACTGTCTCTCGTTATCCTATCATGCATGTCAGTAAAGAACCTGGCTCCATCTCCTCAGTAACCTCCCCTTAGATACTAGATGGCTGCTGTTTGGTACCCACCTAATGTCTTAGACTTGTTTAAAATACTTCATTAAAGTCTGCACCTTCACAAATAGATATTCTCCTATGTAAAGAGAAAAAAAGTCTCAACGCTATGAGTTTCCTTTGTGCAGAGTAGATCCTGAGATCCATTTTCACTAATGATTTTGAAGGGCTTATGATAATATGATATGTAGAAAACATGATCATTACTTCAATGGTTATTCACTATTTAATTATAAAATCTGTTACATATGGAAGATGCATGTAGTTCCTAACTCCAAAAGCCTACAGTCTTTCAAAAGAAAGTTGTCAGTTTGCGCAGTCCCAAGCCACTTGTCTTCATTTGTAACATATTTAGGAGAATAATCTCCATAAATGTGTTTGTTACCTTTGGTTGTGGTACAGATATACTGCTGGATATTTAAAGTCGTTTTTTTATTATTATAATATAAAATTAAAACAAAGCTATTTTCAAATAGCTTATCTAGCATCTTATTCCTCTCATATGCTAGCATAGCTTTACACCATTACTGAATTTGCCCTAGCTTCACTTGAAGGAAAATTAGACTCCATAGGTGGAAAAGTTCCTGATATTGTATTTGCAGCATTTGTGTTGCCAGAGGTTCGCTCACTTTCTTCTACCCTTCTGGATTACCCTAAATCACTGCCATTAAAAGTTGTTTGATGTCAGAGAGTGAGTGATCTCTAAAGACGTTCTTTGCCATCTGACATTCTTTAATCAGCTGTGGGTCACTAATCTTCACATCAGCATCCGTGCAAAATAATGATGATAATAATAATAATAATAATAATAATAATAATAATAATAGGTAATAGTGCTGAAAAGCTTTCCTGAGGTNTGAAAAGCTTTCCTGAGTTTTTTTTTTTTTTTTTTTTTTTGATAGCACAGTTTTGGAAGTTAATTTGGTATTTCAGAAGATATTAAAAAAAAAAAAAAAAGCATTTGCAATTTCTAAACAGAAAAAATAAGGTCTTTTATAGTGAGAGCTAAAGCAACAGATTAATGTAACAGAAACTGAAAATGGTAACAGGGAGTACCCCTCCTAACATGCAATGAAATGCAAGGTGTCACATTTCGTAAGTGCTTCCCAGTGCCCAAACACCAAATTTCTCTTGACTGTAACAGGCTGTCATCACAAGTAACTTCCTGAGCAATCGCCTTTGCTTTCCAGAACCAGAAGTATAATACCAGCTCTCTGACTCTAAGCCCTCCCCCCATCTTACTTATATCAGCAAGGACAACAAAATTATGGTAGACTGTTTTTCAAACTGCTGTTTTGGAGATGTGTGTGAAGTAATACAACACTTATTTAAAACTTCTGTTTATTTTGGGAATGCTCCAGCTCTAAAAACATGCTTACAAAGAGATATCCTAACATGACTGGTATATGTATAATAGGTACAAAAAGTAATGAAATGTAGGTGCTCTGTAGGTACTTCTCACTCTCTACAAAATGTTACGTTACTGGTTAGTTTTCAAGGTTGGCCTGAAGTTCTCACTTTGTGAATACACCTGTGCAGGCAAGGAGTATTTGACTGCAGGCATGGGATCCACCTTACAGATTGAGACTTCTATGTAGACGTCTACAACGTAGACATCTCCAAGTCAGGGGGTATCTAAGATCCCACTGTGGTCAACATACACAGTGCAATGTATAGGGAGCCTCTAAAGTGATACAGCTCATGCTGGAGTTGTCACCTACCTTTGGCCAGCTGCATCACTCTCCAGACACCACTGGCTGTGTTGAGCAGCTCCTTGTTTGCCTTTAGAGGTTGCTTAGACATGTAGCTGATAAATAGATCTCTGCATCTGGATGCCTTTCCCTGGAAGTAGTATCCTGTCCCATCTCTGAGCAGGCATGTTCTACAGATTTAGCTGCATCATATGTGCCAAGATAGCAAAAGGGGTAGTTAAATGGCAAAAGCATGTGGCCAATTTGGAAACAGGAAACTGGCCAATTTTGTCTGGTTGGATTCAAAGCCATGGGACAAAATCCCAGAGGAATAATGAGGTGTATCTAATTTTGTACCTCAAAACACAAGCTAAAATTCTTAGATTTAGCTCTGCTGAAGTCAATGTCAAATTTGCCTTTAATGTAGAGTAGCTGAGTGTCTGTAGGACATTACAGCCACTGTTTGAAGTAAGCACAGTGCTCACCATTCCAGATGAAAAGAGTAGAAGTGGTGGGTGCTCAGATCCTCTGAAAGACCTGCAGTTAAGTGTTTTTGCTACATGCTAAATTGGTGATATATGTGGTAAGAATGGCTAAACATTGACTTCTTAATGGTGACTGCTGTCTTAATGACACTTTCAGTAAGGGACACATTCAGTAAGAAACCCATGATAACCTGAAAGGACAGCTAACAGTATTAAGGTCACAAACTTTTGTAACAGATGTCTTAGAAAAGCATTCTCATCTCAGTGGTCTAGCATTCTCTGGCAGATGCTAAGCTAAAGAAACCTATGTACTGTTGCTACATCATCTTCTCAAAAGTCTGCAGGCTAGCTGTGTTTATCTGGCTTAGTGGATAAGCTGTACAATGCTTCCTGCAGCCATATGGACATGCATATAGTTTGCGTGCTGCTTCATAGCATTTTCTCTGTAGTACAGTTGTTCAGAATAAGAAGTACAGTTAGTTACAGTCGGAATAAGAAACAGTCAGTTTTTGTTATATTGGGCAGATTATCTGTAAATTAAGCACAACACAGATGCAGTGACACTGCACAATAAAGCTGCCAGCCATGAGCTGGTACATCTGCATTGTGCTAGGATGACTTTACCAGTTCGTATCAGCACCAGCCCAACAATGCTGCTTCACTTTCTGCCTCCCCTCATCATCCCTGTTGTATGTTCACGTTCCCTGATTATTCACGTATTGCATTGCCCATATTTTTGTTTCACCCCTTTACCCTCCTCTATGCACCATTACCCAGACTGATGATACTTTCCCTGAAGAGACGTAGCTGATCAGTGGGTTACTCTGTTATTGCCACTGAGAATGTTGGCTTCTGGATAAAACTGGGAAATGCACAGCTTTTGTTCACATAGTGCGGATCCTTCCCAACCCTTCATCTTGTCACAACCTCTGTCATTAGCACAAGGGTGCTGCCAGGATGGCTTTTGCTGGGCATTTCAGAAGTTGCCACAGGAGCACACCCACTTCTGAGACTAAAGCTGCTAACTTTTCATCGCAGCTTTTATTTTCTCTGCTACCAGGAAGAACCACAATGTGGATGTTTTTATGATGCACCTGGGCTTTTCAGTCATTTTGGTTCTTTCTTCTGGCTGTTAGTGTCTCACAAAGTATTCTCCAGTGACTGCCTTTTTCTCCACCTCAGATATTCCTCCATATCTGCGCCAGCTGCTGTGAGTGTGCTCTTCTCCTTTTATGAAGCTGAACACTCTTTGCACATAAGATCCTGCATCAGCCTTTGAATGAAGAGGGGATAGCTTGCTTTTTCCCCACTCTGAGCCTCCAAAAGTGCTGTGTGAGCTCTCCTTGTGCTGGCTGTTCCACACAACAGCAAGAGTGCCAGGGAAGATGTCATTCATCCTCCTTCCCCAGGAGGCCCTACAGGATGTTTTTGTTCTCGATGTGTGGTGATCCTTCACGTGTTTAGTAAATCGCCCTCAGCTGGGATGTCTGTTGCGTGGTGATAGAAGAGGCAAAATGCCCTGGTTTGGGATCACCCCCACTAATATGCTCCTCTGAAATGAATTTCTAAATCCAGGCAATACTATTGAAGGATTAATGTAAGATTAGAGTATTTATATTAAAATACCTTATAATGTGAAAGAAATACATGTTCTTAGGTTATAACTGGAAGCTCCTTTTATCTGTTCTATTAATTGAAGGTTTGTTTTTCCTTTTTTGGCTAATGCTAGTGAAGAGACTAGATTCCATGCCGGTGGGACTAGAGCCTTCTGTATTTCCAGGTGGTTTCTAATTCCAGTGTAAATAGTAGCATTTCAGATAAGGAGTTTCTCAAGCTACTGGGTACAGGACAGTGCTTCACTGGTGCTGAGCTTGTGGCTGTGGTCTCTGGTGGATTCCCTCTGCAGGCACCTTGTGTGGGCTGCACACACTGGCTTCACACCAGTGCTCGTCTGGGCTCTTGCACAGATTACTAAGCCTGACCATCATGGTGTTTAGCATCCTGTCCAACAAGTCAACCATCCTAAAGTGGCCATTTTGATAACCCATTAATTTCAGTATATTATGCAAAAGGAGATTGTTTAATCTGGGGAAGTTGTATGAACTTTCCTTCTGGGAGGAGATAACATCGTGACTGGTGTTGTTATGAGGATTATTTGAAATATAATCTAAAGCATTCATACATGTCTACATGCCTGTATAGACTGTCTCAAGATACATTGGAAAATACACACTATGCATTTACTATGATTTTTCATTCATTGACCACTGCAGCTTATGGCTGGATTGCCACATAATTTTTTACACACACAGACACAGACAGATGGACACACACACACACATATTTTTTATATATAACATTTGCATGTTTTTTAATTCATTTTGAAGCTTTTGTGTAAAACATCTCACTGACATGCCAGCATATTCTGGTTGGTTAGTCTTTGAACACTGAGGCTGTCTGTGGCAGCAGTTTGAGTAATCAGTGATAGAAGCCCACTGAAATGAAGCCAAGAAGTTTGTGATGGGGTCGCTTTGTCAAACCAGGGTAACAGAAGTTAACACTTAGTTCTTTGCTGAGTATTTCCCCCAGTGGCTACCTGTGGAGTTTAACCGCCATTTCATTTTTTTTATGAACTACTTCTTGTCTTCATTATGAGCTGATTCCTCAGCCATTCCAAGTGCGATTGAAAACTGCATATTATGCACCGAGAGCTCTGAAACGCTGCTCTATTTAACCCATAAATGTCAACATTTAAAAACAATTTTCTGAGATAATTTTGATAATTTTCCAACTGAAACAAATGTGCATAACCTATGTATTTTTATTTATATCATTGTTCTAGAGACATGACATCCTTTTCACTGAAAAAAAAAATTTGTGGAAGCAGTGCCACGACTGCTGGACAGCATCCCCCATTTGTCTGTGTAGCTTCCTAACAGTGTCACCTGGACAGTGCCAAGGATCAGGTGGAAGAAATCTAAGGTCTTCCAACCTTGGGTTTGTTAAGGGTGATGGAAAGTCATGAGCAGAAGGTTAAACAGAAGGTTGTGAGTGTGGTGTGGATAGCTGCACTCTTAGTGCCTCGAGAACTACTGTTAAAGATTGTTTTCCAGATGAAGAAGCTGCTCAGTCTTAACACAAGGAGGCAATACACTGCAAGATGCACAAACAAGAAGGGAATTAATCAGGATAGCAAAACCAGATGCAGAAGTTAGGTAGTCATAAGGAGGAGCATTAACAGACAGGTGAAAGTTTCTTGCCCAGTCTGCACAAGGGGAGCTGCGGAAGTTACACAAAGACACGCTCTTCTCATTTCCCTGCATTTGCTTCGTACTCCTGTTTATTGTACATCAAAGACATTTACATATCCAGGGATGAAATGGAAATGATTGATGCAAAGGAGGTATTTTTGCTAATTGCTGTTGCTCTGAGTCACGCCTGAATGGGACTGCTAGGAATGGGTGAGGAAAGACAGAACTGTTATTAGAGGTATAAATAATTGTCAAGAGCAATTTTTAAACACATCTGTTACCACATATCAACAGCTAAAATTATACAAAGAGGTGAGGGGCAGCAATACAAGGACTAAGCCAATGCTAGGACTTAATTGATACAGATGTTGGCAACTTTCCCTGCATCTTCGTCCATTTTTGTCATGTCTGCTGCCTGGATCCTCAATCATTTTCTATAATAATCCTGTCACTGCTTGCTGGATGTTCCAGTAACAGTGTCTTACACTCAGAGCTTATGGGTGTTTTGGGAGTTTGGCTGCTTCATCTGCACAACACCAGTGAAATGTCCACTTTTTGTTCTGTTAGTTGGAAAGCAATTCTTAATGTGCTCTCATAAATGCAACACAGAGCCAAGGTGAGATGAGCATTCAATTTGAGAAGAGAAAGCCATGCTTGAAGTACTTAGCAACAGTACTTTTCACAGTGGAGCTAGACTGCAGAGCACACAGGAGGATTTCTGGTACTTCCTACTCTGCAGGAGTAGTGAAGAGGTATTTAAGAAATATCTGTCTATGAACGGTTGCACAGTCCTTGGGTTCTCTGTTGATGTGGGCTGTGTAAATAACCAAAGTGGATCCAAACAGCTGAAGTGCAATTTGATCATGCATGATCAAATGCCAGAAAACCCTAGCCAGAAAACCCTAGCCCCAGATTTTTTGGAAATGTCATCCTTCAGAGTATCATCTGATGTTAACACAAATCATGGCTTCCAATACGAGTGATAAGAAAATATATCTAAGACACTCCCTAGTTTATATCCTTCCACCTGTAACCTTTCTACTGTGAAATAATTTTTGAAACAGCCATTTCCATTAGATAGTAATTCAAGAAATGACCATGAGCAGACCATAGTCCATAGTTCAGTCTCATAACCTTACTCCAGAAAGTATATTATATATCCTCTAGGTGGAGAACTCAGAATGAATAAAGACAAAGTGTTCAGCTCTGTTTCCCGTTGCTTTGCCTGAACTGGGGAATATATCCTCATTTTAGGAAAATGTGGGGACATGTCTATCTTTATGACAAACCCAAGGTTTATGGAGAAGCTACAGGGAATCTTTAGTGGTAGAAAATGAGTGATACCTAAAAAAGAAGAGTATCGGTCTTGGAAATAGTTACTAGTTTCAAGAATTTTCATGTAACTGGTTAGCTCTTCTATAAGATGGCCCTCACAAAATGATGGTTTCTTTACAGGGTAACTTGTCTCCAGCAAGCTTGCCTCCTGCTTATTTGCTTCATCCTTGTCTAGGCTCAAGGAAGAATATTTAGATCAGAGTTTTCTTAAGAAATCTTAGGACTCATGATTTATTAATGTATTGTTTGCAGTCAGATGAGTCATGCAAACTCATAAGCCTATTTTTGTACCATTCCGTGTGTTAATTTTAGTCATGAATCTTCTGCTAGTTATTCTAGCTGACAGAAATCATAAGTATTTTGGTTTTGTTTTGTCCATAAGATATCACCCTCTAATTTAGGTTAGTTGTTATTGTATAAAACATTTCTCTGTAAAAAACTCAATCTGTGAAATCCTGTTTGAATCATAGTCAATTGCAGACCATTTCAGATTGCCATAAATAGATGTACAAACTCAATTCAAGAGCTAAAATACGAATTGACAATGTGAGTGCTGCAGTTATTTGCTCTATTTCAAATCAATATTTCTTAGTGTCTCTTTTGTATTCTTGACAGGTGAGGTTGAATAATGATAATTTTTATATCAACAAATGGTTTTATACTACATGATTATAACTAATTTCAATCAAGCACTTGTCTAAAATTAAGTCACGTGAATGGATTTGGGGCCTCTCATTATCTTCACTCCAACCCATTTAGTAATAGGGTTCTTCTTAAGTAGGTGGCTCATGCCAGTCTTCCACATGGTGTTATTTTTAGCACTTGCAGCATCCACATTGTATTGCCCATGCTTCCCGTGTATTCTGACCAAGTGCTGTATGGATTATGGTCTTGTACATTCATGTCTCAGTCCAGAAGGGAAGTGACAAGATTATAGAAATCACTTTTTCCACTTTTTTTTGGTAGTATCAAGTGTTAGCATTTTAAAGTAGAGGGGAGTACACTTCAGTTAATTGGCTTGTACGTAAAGTAACTAGTAACTAGTTGATAGGTCAAAGTAACTCCTGTTCTCTGATACCTGCTTATTTCCTTTCATTTCTTTCTATCTTCCAGTCTACCTTGTATTTTATTCACAATACTTATGGAGCTTTAAGCTTTTTACTATCTCCCGAGTAGCCACTTTAAGTACCTACCATACATTGAAAAAAGTGAGAGTGGTGGTGGTGGTGGTCGCTGGTAATCATTTTATTGGAATGAAAAAGGGAAAACCACTGAATTTTAAAACTGTGTTTAATGGTATGTTACAGGAACTTCTATTACATCACGATGCTGAGGGATCCGGTGTCACGATACCTGAGTGAATGGAAGCATGTCCAGAGGGGCGCGACATGGAAAACTTCGCTTCACATGTGTGATGGAAGGAGCCCAACACCAGACGAGCTGCCTACCTGTTATGAAGGAGATGACTGGTCTGGAGTCAGTTTACAGGAGTTCATGGACTGTAGCTACAATTTAGCCAACAACCGCCAGGTGCGCATGCTGGCAGATCTCAGCCTGGTGGGATGTTACAATTTGACTTTTATGAATGAGAGCGAGAGAAATATGATTCTTCTCCAAAGCGCCAAGAACAATCTGAAAAATATGGCCTTCTTTGGGCTCACAGAATTTCAGAGGAAAACACAGTATCTCTTCGAGAGGACATTCAACCTGAAATTCATTTCCCCATTCACCCAGTTCAACGTTACGCGGGCCTCCAATGTGGACATCGGTGAGGATGTGCGGCAGCGGATAGAGGAGCTGAACTTCTTGGACATGCAGCTCTATGAGTATGCGAAGGACCTGTTCTTGCAGCGCTTCCAGTACTCCAAGCAGGAGGAACATCAGATGAACCGTCTAAAGAGGCGAGAGGAGCGGAGGCTGCTGCGGGAGCAGAGAGCTCACCAGTGGCTGCGGGAAGAGACGGCAGACGTAGCTGTTACTGAAGATTATAATAGTCAGGTGGCAAGGTGGTGATGCTCCTCCATCTTGACTAACCCCTGAGAGGATCAGAGAGGCTGATACTCTGTGTAACTTGGCCACCTGGAAATCAGCCCAGGAAGGCCAACTGCTTTGGTAAATGAGACAGCATCTGACAACTACCCTTCCTTGTCTCAGTTTTTCTTAGTTTCTGTCAGTGAGGAGAACATATTTTTTTTCTCAGTGGACATTAATTAGTGTTATTAAATAGCAGTAGAATAGATTCCTATCCAAACAGACTTCCTTCATAGCCCTAAGCTACGAGAATGGGTTGAAGAGAGAGCTATATCCATGACATTAACAGATGTACCCTATACAATCTGAGCTACCAAAACTTATGCAGGCATGAATCAAAATTGAAAAAAAAAAAAAAAAATCTGTTTTGGTTCCTCTGTGATGTGACAGCTGGTTTATTTCATATTGTCCTTTGCAACTGTAGTGTGTAGCTTTCTAGTGAATGAAATGGAGGTAAACATACTACCCTTCAAACTTTTACATGCTGTGTTTTGATTAAGGAAAGAATTTGCTGAGGTGATTAAAAAAGACCTAGGAAATGTGGGATTGGTACAGTGCTTGTTTTCTGTAAGCCTGCAGTCAGAGATGATTTATAAGTGAAGTGATGGGGGGTTTAGCTTATTTCTCTGCAGATGTTAAGAGTATCAAACCCAGCCAGGTAGCAGCCGTCTTTCAGAGTGTGTGTGGCAAAGGGAAAGTCAGAGTGCAAAAACTGAGAAATGAGGTCCTCATTGAAGCTGGGCACACATTGCCAAGATTATCTGGCTGTAGGCAATGAAATCAGCCTTCACATTCACAAAAGGTGAAGAGAGGCCCAGCAAACTACAGGAAAGAAGAAAGAGAGAGCAGGAAAAGCTTAAATATTAGTGTGACATTTCCCAGATTTGCTTTAAAAGCCTGGAGATATATTGTCTGTGAAGATAGGCGGGTTTATGATATAGTCTGTTAAAGTACATTGATGCCAAGTGAATACAATTTAAATTGGTTTTCTCTCTAACTATGGTAGTGGCTACAAAAAAATAAAAATAAAAATAAAAAAAATCAGCTTTCATTTTTATAGGATAAATAATAGATATGTGGAAAGGCTTGATATTTATTACTCTGTATGAAGATTCTTTGTAAATTTATTGTTTTCATGAAGAGAGATCTGTATCTGTTTTTCTTCCTTGTCTACAAAAAGATTCAATGGGTTGTTCCTCCACGCATTACATTCTTAACTGCATCTATTTATTCCGAGATTTTTTTCTTGGTTCCATTTGTAGTAGTGTAATTTTAAAAAGAGGGTCCTGTGCATCATAGATCTTTTGAGAGAGTTTTTTTCTTCTTCTTCTAGCATAAATCTAAAGCATTAGGAGGAAATTTCTCTAAGTGCCTCAATGTGGCTGCTAAATCGAGATGCTGAAAGTATATTATTGCATGCATGAATGGCTTTTACCTTACAGATTTGCTAATTAGAGATACTGGAGTACCTGATGTGGATGCACATTTCTCAGTTATTTTCAAAATTCAAGTTTTTTAGCCAGTCATTAAAAATGTAATGTGTTGCAGAAAAAGAGGCTGATTTTGAAACTTTATCCCTTCATTTCCAAATGTTATTTTTAGTGCATGTGTATTTTTTTTAGTTCCAACAATGTTATTGCTACTTATCTATGCACAATATCAAAAACATGATCTAACAATCCTGTTGAGAGTTAACGCATACAGTAATATGTTAAACATGGAATATTGTAAAGAATATTAAGAAGTGAAGAAAGCTACTGGGACGACACCTCGTTATCAATGTAGCTTATTAGCAATGCGCTGCTTTACACCAGTGTGCTACTTTTGTGGCAAGCGGNGGGGGGCGGGGGGGGGGGGGGGGTTTGGTCCCTAATGCATGTTCCATTGGAGGATCACGCGCATCTCCTCCCGCCTCCGCCTTCAGAAGGGAAAACGCAGGACTGCATGACTGATAGTCATTCTCCTGCCCAAACGTGGGAGGTCCATCTTAGAGAAGACTCCCCTGCCCGTTCTGGCTGGATCCCTATCACCTTGAAGAGGCGCTCAGACTCCTCGCTCACACAGAAACATCTGCGTTCAGAGGTTTGAGCTGAAACATTTGCAGTCTAAGACTGAAGCTCACTCTGCACGTCCTGGCTGCGGGACAGCGGGGCCATTAAGAGCCAGGCCGGACCAGTACTGTTGCACCTTTAGCACAACACAGCTCATTCGCAGCGAGCTGCTCTCTTACTGGCTGGCACTGGGGCTTCAGGCAGGGCTGGCCCTGGCCCTGCAGAGGGAAGGAGCCTTCCTGCTGGTCAGGTGCTGTGCTACATCTCCTCCTGTGCTTCAGACCCTGTGGCAAGAGAGGGGAAGGGAGCCTGTGGCACCCCATACACCATGTCTGGGATTTGTGGGCACACTTCTTGCCTCTGTGAGCACTGGGGGTGCTAGGGGTGACCCTGAAGGGCCCCATGGAGTGGGCAGGAGTCAGGGCTGCTGGTGGGCGTGTGGGAGAGAAACCGAGTGCATGGGAGGAAAGATGCAAGGACAAATTTGGATTAAGGAGGAGGATAAACAAGAGAGCAGAATCAGTCCCAGCCCATCTTTTGCTGTGAAGCATCCCTAAGCACCAAAAAAGGTCCCCTTTCTCGTGTCCCTACCTCTTTCCCCAGCCCGCCACCTCTCCACACTGCTCACAGCAACAGGGGCCTCGTCTTTCGTTTTGAAAATGCAGCATTATTTTTCCAGGGGAGAGGAGAGAGAGAGCAGAAATTGTTCCCTGCAGCCTCACCAGTTGCTGTAAGTATCAGTTTCAGCTCTCTAAGCACACCAACAGTTCTCCAGACTATTCCTTCTGCATGACACAAAACAAAACCTAATGAGGAAAATCAAAGCAGTCTTTGGGCGGTTTACATTAGCTTTAATAGTTTGGCAATACCTTAATGCGATGCCTAACCTTTTAGTCAGTCATTTCCCAGGAGACAAGATTAGGGTCCTGAAGAGCTGCTAATGTGCTGTAGCATCTATGCTAACAGGATTTGCCTTAACACTTGGGATTTATTTAAAATTGAAGTTTTTTGTTGTTTTCTTTTTTTTCTTTTTCCTGGAGCCTGTGTATCACATAGCACTGCTTGTGCAAGAGCGGGCAGCAAGTGGCTGAGATCTTGCTGTCACCAGAGCCCACAGCCCCAGCAGCTCCCTCCCCAGCTACCGCAGTAGATTCAGCAAACTCCCTGCACCAACAGTGCTGCTGTCCTTAGCAGAAATTCCCAGCGCATCAAAAATAAAGCAGTTTTGAAATACTTTCAGGCTGACTTCTTCTAAGACACAGACTTGCAGCTTTTTCCTCTCAGCACCCAAAATAATGTAAAGCAAAAGCAGAATAAAAGCAGAATAAAGGTTCACATCTCTGTTATTCCAGGTTTTCATTGCTCTGACAGCACAGAGTTCGCTGTAATTACACTGGCTCATTTAAGATCAGAGAGCAGTGTGTTCCTTTTGAAACCTTCATGAGCAGCAATGCTATAGGATTTCTGTCCATTTTCCTGGCATTATTTTGTTGCTTAAACAAGGCAATTTGGCTTCTGCTGCTGTGGTGCTGAAACGAATCTCATTCTTTTGTAATGGAGATGTACTTACTAATCTCTCCCATCACATCTTCAGCACTGGCTGCCTTTTCCAGTTATAATTTGCTGTAGGCTTGGAGCGGACAGAAAAACATGCTGTGTTGTTAAAAGTGGTTCCTGGTAATTTGATGTCTAGTCCAAGAACTCGGCCTATTGCCTATGGGACGTACTTTATTAAGGAAGGAAAATTTGTCCTCTCTTCCCCACTCATCAGTGTTAACAATAAAAAGCTTTTTCACCATGGGGAAGGAGAAAAAAGACAGTTTCTCATGTCTGGTATTACTCACTGCAGTTGTGTTAACAATGAGGCAGTAATAGCCTTGCTAGGGCTTCTACCCAGTATGTGGTAGTTATTTGCAGTTCACTAAAAACACAAGTAGAGAGCAAAAAACTGAAGGAAGTCAGATCCAGAGCCAAATTCCTAACTTCAGTGTGTCCATTCAACCAAACCAAATGGCAGGTTGCGCCACCCTTGACTCTGAAAGTGTTTCAGAGTCGATGTCCACAACCAGCCAGGAGGGTCTTGTTTCCTACACATTTTCAAGAGGCTCAAGTATCAGTAACTGTGAGTGAGTGTGCATTGCTGGGGACCTTTCTCAAGTTGGCGTTCATGTTAGCACATTTCATTCTGCACTAGTGGGTTCTTGTTTCCCACCTTCGGCCCTGTACCAGTACTGAGCACTGATGCTATAAAACTTGTTATCGCACTGACACTTTTTTCCTCCATTACTGTTCCCTTGATATATGTGGAATTATTCTTTTTTTTTTTNTAGGGAATATCTGTTTTCCAGGCTGGTGGAGATTACCCTGTATGAGGCCCTGAGATGAACTATCACAATAAAATCATTCTGATAGAGTAGATGGCTGTATCCTCCCTACACACGGCAAAAGCATACTCAGAAAAGGTACCCAGTTTGCATTGAAACACTTCATTCAGTTTGGTTCTTGTAACACTTTCTTTGTTGATATTTTGTGGAGGGAAATGGGTTCCATAGCCTACAATATCCTTGGCTTTTTTCTTGGCCATATCACTAGCTCTGTGATTTCAAATAAATGTTGGAAGTGGAAAAAAAATCAGGAGTTCCCATCAGTTGCCATATTTGAGATGAAAGGGTAAATTAATAGACTGTAAATTATTTTATTCTTTAGGAATTTTCCTTCTGTTTATGTGCAACAATGTGTGTGAACTCTGCTACTAAGAGATTGTATTGTGACTAACCATATCTACTTTTATTCCTATTTAAAGGATAGTTTGTAGACCTAGGGGTTTTCATTGATGTAAAGCACAATTTAATGAATTATTTAATGTGTTTAACCATTGTGATGTCAAAAGCAATTGTTTTCATATATTTATTTGTTGGTGGTTTTCTGTAAATTGATACTCATTAAGAAATCTGTTAAAAATGAAGAAGTTTTGTTGAATATTGTTGGGTCCATGAATTACTTATGAGCAACAAATAAATATTGATTGCATTTTTGAAACACTAAAGGTTCCATCTTATCTACATAGCCATAAAAATGACTAAAAATGCTTCTGTTGGGCTGGTTTCAAGCGTTAGTAAGGAACCACCATGACCATAATTATGTTTTATAATAAAATGTACATGGAGGAAAAGCATGTTGACATAACTTACTCTTTAATTATGTTGGGGCCCAATCATAAATCTTATGATTGCAATAGACTTTAGTGGGCTTCATCTCAGATTGCATTAAGACAGGAGACTTGAGACTTCCATAGTCACTAGCACTAATTCAAATGACCCCAGTGTCAGAATTTCCATACTTGGATTGAATTAAGACTTAAGTATGCAAATAACTGAAATAGTGCTAGTGAATTTGTTGGACTTCATTTCTACTGAAACGTCACTGAGGACCAGTCCCATCTGTCAGGATAATCTACAGAGCTACCGTGGGGAAGGATGAGAAGTTGCAGCCTGTTGCTGCACCATTAGCCTCATATGTATGTCCTTACATCTTCTGTGGGTGCATGACCTTGGGAGGAGCTGATTGTGTTTTCAGCCATACTATTTCTTGTAAACGTGTGAGTACAATGAACTAGGACAGGGATGGGAACGTGGAGGACCATGGATAGATTTGAATAAGGAGGAAACATGGAACCCTCTTTTACAAAGTAACTCAGGCCCCTTGTTAGGTCTGCTCCTTCGAAGAGTAGGTTGGGTCTCTGTTTGTTCCACGACTATTTTATCCCACCAAAACTTTTTCACAGTTCTTGATTCCCAACACCAAGCAAACATGCCACATCCCTGGAGGTGAGTCTGGTTAAAAGAGAAGACCATGCCATGGCAATTAGGATGGAGTGACCTTGACCTACTCCTTTTTCATCAAAGTCAACTAACCTGTGCTAAGTGCTGTGGAAAGCTGTATTAATGGTAAAAAAAATATAGTCTGCATAAGAAATTACTCTTGGGACACAACAAAAACAGCAGTTGTTTAGGGTAGCAGAAGAAAGGAAGTCCTCAAAGGTTCAGGTTAGTTTTATTTTCTAAATTGTTCCTCACAGAACCTTACACTCGAACAGCTACTGTTTAAAAAACACCAGTGTAAAGGGAGGCTGTTTGAGTCTATAGTAATTAGTACCTCTCTGGAATTTATTCTCATATCATCTTACCCAACTTTGCCCTATCTCCATTCACTTCAACACTGAATTTATCGATACTTCTGGTCTTCTCTTAAGTCTTTGTGTATGTGTATGGACATGCATTTGGAGTCTTGACATATCAAAGAGCCTTATGACCAAATTAAACATTGGGAAGAACAAGGTAAAACTATGCATATGCCTTGCAACAGGACTGTGTTTGGTAACCCTTTGTACCCCTTTCAGTGCTATTAATGAAATCCCCACTGCAAATTTCAATTTTCATGTCACATGTATCTATTCCAGTGTGTAACATTTTGGGGAAGTAAAAGGGTTGGAGGACTTTGTAATCTCCAGATTTCTCTGAATTGTAGTGGTGGCAATATCTCATTGCTTGTCTGGTGGCTGATGTGAATTAAGCTTAGTTCCTGGGAGGCAGGTGTCAGCCTCTGGAAACTCATACTGTTGTTTGAAACCAGACCCCCAGAAGCTGATGGCTGAGTGGGCATGAAGAGTGGGCCCTGACAGTGAAGACGAGATGGCATAGGGAGTTCATACTAGTAGGGAACAATTCAGGCTGCTAGAGTTGTTCACTGCTGTTTATGGTGTCCCAAAGTTGCCTGCCTGGCCTCCAACTCCTGCTCCGGAAGGATGTAGGTCTCAGCATAGATGCTGTGTCATATCTGTAAACGCTGTACAGATGTCTTGGATACCTGCAGGTCTCCTAACAACACTCTCTCCCTCCTAGAGACTTATATTTAGGAACCCAGATTGCTCCAACATCACTTGAGACAATCTGCAAGGTGAGAGTCCATCATCATCACCAGTAGTGAGCACAAAATCAGTTGCACTGCAGGACAGTGTGTGTGATAGAAAAGCAAAATGAATGCTATTACATTACTGGGTCCTGCAGTCTAGTGAAAGCAGTTATGAAGCAGGGGCAGAGAGATGGTAAATGAAATAAATGTCTGCATTGCTGATAAATATTACTATATAGCAAAAGTAGAAATGGATTTTGCCACCAGAAGACAGATAAATTTTTTACACATACATGGTTACATTTCAAGAAATACATCAGAAAATTGTACTGTAATGTGCAGTTATGGCACAGTTATAAGCAAGAGTGAGAATTGGCATTGCTGGACTGTATTACATACAGCTGCAGAAAGGCTTTGATTTTAAGATTTCACTCACATTCACTTCTATTTTAGCTACTGAGGCTATACAAGGTGTGACACCTTTCAGCATTTGCTAAGAAATTTGTGAGTACGCCCCTAAAATTCTGAATATGAGCAAGTGAGATTAGACAGTATGGAGGTAAGTAAATGACTGTTATAAATCTTACTGTTATATGAAAGCACAGAGAGCTAAAAACGTGTAATGGTGAGAATAAATAAGGCCTGCCCTGCTTCAGCAAGAGGGCTGCTGCAGGATTTTGTCCACTGGGTAAGCAGCTGTCCACTTCACTGTGAAACTTACAGGGTCCCTTCACATCACTAAAGATCATCTGGCACACAACCTCCTCATGCAGCCCTTGGGGACCCCCTTATAAGCAAGGGAGGCAAATGGACTTTCAGGGCATGAGCATCTGGCCTGCTTTAGACATTTACCACGGGGTAAGAAGACTTTCATCCCAGAAATGGCTCCTTTCCCTCACTGTTCACAAACGAGAAAAAAAATCCCCAAATGTACTTTGGAGGTAGAGCCTCAGCCATGCCAGAGGACAAGGGTAGCAACTCACTTTTGGAAAGACTGCACTGGAAATGGAAGAAAGGCTTCCAAGTGTATAGGTCTAGAGATATTTGAAGATGCACAAAGACCAGAGGGGGAAGATTAAGGATGGAGAGAGCTGACCTGGGGACCTTTTGTGCAAAGATGATGATCAAAACCACTGGAATGAGTGAGGTAACTGAGAAATAGAAGATAAGTGGGGAGGAGTGCAAGCATCAGAGAACCAAAGAGATATCCACTGTGGAAGGAAAGTGTGGATATGAAGATGCCCTGAAAAATCTGCTTATCTATGCAAAGTTCAAGGAAATAATTGACAGTAGATTTTGGTAGATTTCTGTCTTACTCAGAAATCTTTATACTGCGTAATATATGCTCAGGCCCAGCCTCTTAAGGCAAGATCTGAAACCGCCTGTGCTCTGCCAAAAGCAGGCGAGGTCACCCAGCTGTCCCTTTGGAATTTCAGTTTTGCGATGTGACGTCCAAGTGACAAACAAACAGCCTTGCATTACCACACAGACATGTGGAGACCAAGCAATGTCTCCCTTTGTCTATGGCAAGTTTAGAGTCAGGATTGCTGCTTCAACTATGAAACTGTGTATCTGTGACTGGTGATGCTTATGATAAGCAGTAATGGCAATATCGCAGCTGTAGAAGTTTAAACGTTTCTGACTAACAGAATGCAGGAAAATGCATGCTAATAAATGGCTGGATATTAGATAGGATAAACAAAACAACCCTAGGTGAAAGCCATCAGCAACAGACGAAAATAAAGCTACATCATCATTATAATTACAATACAGTCTGACTGGTCTGCAGATGCATGATGTCGCAGTCAGGACAGGGTTTCAGCAAAGAGATCACATGAAAATAAACACTGCCAAGAAAGTATGAACATTTTGGGAGATTTTAATGCTGCACAGCTCCAGTTATGGTTTTAGGGAGTTGTGGAGTTACTTCTCATGAGTGACTTAAGGTTAGTATGTGTGTGTGGACACTTGGGTCTACATGCCCATGTGTGCACATACACACACGACGCATCTGTCAAAATGTCGCTGCTGGCCACTTGCATACCGTTTGTATTGATTCCTACATGCTGGACCCATATGCTTTGGATTGCCAGTCAGATAGAGCTCAGCCATGCACCTGGCTTTGGTTTGGGGGAAGTTTTTATGTAAGGATCAGATACAGAGAAATGGTCCTCCATCCAGCACAAACTGCTAGACAGGAGCTTTTCATCACCTGCAGGAGTATTGACAAAAGCTCAGCCATCATTTGCTAGCTTGAGAGTGCCCATCCTGATGCTGAAGCCTCATGAACTTTATATTCCTTCTCTACTCTTTTTAAATGCTTGCTGGTGATAGCAAATGGTTGTGCAGAACATTTCTAACACAGTTAGTACTAATTTCAGAGATGAAGATAAAATAAGAAATACTAAATCCCTTCTTCAGTTCCCCACCATTCTTGGTGATGCTGTAGGATTTGTGTCAATATCCTCTTGGGGACCAATGCTTCTTATGGTGAATCTCTTCCTCTCCATCAAGCTGCTTTTATGAACCATGGAGCAAGACACTATCTCAGGTTAGCTTCTTTGGACCGTAGCTGTCTCACAGCTTTCCCTGCTTTCTCTCCCTTTGACTTCTGATATGCTCACACAAGCACTTAGTTCCCATGGCTAGCCATGAACTGGGAGCTCTTCTCATCTTCTGGGTCCCAGCTCAATGTTGGGATCTGTAAGGATACCCTTGCCCCACCAAGCACCTTGCTCTCCACACAAAGAAAACAAGAAAAAATGGATTAAATGGGAGATACAGCTGCCCCAGTTGTAGTGAGTCATGATGAACAAGGCTTCAGGTTGTGGGCTCAGCACTGGATATATAAATTGCACAAACATAAGTTTACTCACCTGTATGTTAATGAGAATTAAATGGCAATTAAATGACTTACAGTTTATCAGTGGTTTAGATAAACAGTCACAGTATGTTTCATCTCCTATTTGGATCAACTGGGCAGCTAGCTCAGCAGATCATGGGCTGAATGTAAACTTCTTCTCTTGGGCCTAAGCCAGGCTTGTCTTTGCCAGATTTTGTTTTAAAGAAGCATCTTTATTTATAAACTCTGAACAGAATTTGTCAGTCAACATTGTTTATATCACATTTAAACCAAGTTAAATAAATCACGAAATTGAATAAGTATCTGGGGGAATGAATATGTAGGAAATATGCATTTGTGGTACTCTTGGGCAAAATATGCACTCTCGTTGAGTCATAATGGTCCCAGGCTTGGGAAATGTAGGCACTGGTAGAAGGTGATTCATCTCCCGAAACAGCTATCCAAACCAGGATATACTAATCTGCCTTTTTATTTCCACTTACTACAAAGGGAGGTAAACCTGAAGAAATCTAAAGCAGATGGATTATATCTGCATACACTAATTATCTGCTTTAATGCCTTGTCCACTGGATGAACCCAAGCTTATGGTGTCCTCTTTGATGTAACCGAGAAATCAGCATTTACTCATCTCCCCCTGCCAACAACATTCTATGAATAAAACTCTAAAGATTTACATTAAGGATAGTTTTGGGAATAACTGAACTAGGGCCAGCTAGACTTGCATGCTCTGGTAGTGGCCCAAGTGGCTTCTTGTAAGAGCGAGAAAGCTTTCTGAACTCAAGTAAACTTCTAGTACCTTTAGCAAAAAGTCTTTTAGCTTAACAGTGATGAATTTTTCATTGGCACTGTGGAAAACTACCTCTTTTTAATTGTTTTGAGTCGTACACCTTCTAGTTTCGTTTAAGCACACCTAGATCTTACTTTCAAAGAGACACTGAAAACAAGTCCCTGCTCATCTTCATGCAACTCCTGATTTCATAGTCCTCTATCATAACTCCTCTCCTTTGTGTCTGTCCTAGGCAGAAGAACATTAAGCTGTAAGCATCCACGTATTTGATTATCCTGGTTAAGCTTGTCTGCAGCATTTCTCAGTCTGCTTCATCTTCCTTTGGAGATGGGGGACCCAGACCTGTCCACAGTATTCAAGATACAAGTGCACCAGGGATTTGTACAGTGGCATAAGGATGTTCTGCAAGTTGTTTATGGTATTTTTTTCTATAATATTTCCTAGAATTCAGTTTCAATTTTTTTCTGACCAGTTATGAGCACAAACCTACATTTCCATAAAAATATCTATTTTAATGGCAAGATCTCATTTCCAAGTAGTAATACTCAACTGAGAATGAAAAGTTAAGATTATTTTTTTCCCCATGTGTCTCACTTTAAATTTATCTAAACTGAATTTCATCTGTCATTCTATCACTGTCACACCGAGTCATCACGGCCTTCTGCAATTCCCACTCAGTCCTTGTCTTTAGTACCCTGAATAATTTAGCAGCTATTCTCCAGCAGAGATTAGTGTCCCCAGAGCTCATTCTGCAAGCTGACGAGGCAGCAGGGGAGCAGAACTTGAGGCAAGCCGACGCAACATCCCAGTAGCAGATATAAAGGCTTCATTTACCTTCCCACCCATTTTGATGAAAGTGCTAAGATGTATGCTGCCATTCTGCTGCTCTCACCATGGAGGTGAAAAATCAGTTTTTATTAGTGTTGAAATTGCTTTTCACACAGGTTGCCATAAACAGAAAGGTATTGCTTTTTGGTTCATTCTTTTAGCAGAAAGTCTCATACTGAAAGTGTGTTTAATCCCCTTTCTCATCTGTATTCTCAGATTCCTTTAAAACTTTTCAAATTATATCTCTGTTTCCTTCTTTTGCACACAAATTTTGGCAAATAGAGTTTTGTGTCTTTCCAGCACACAAGCTGCTCCCATCTTCGCTTGGTCTCTCTGCTGTAAGGCTATAAACAAAGGCATATTGAGTGAGCTGGCAGTCAAATTACAGAAAGCTGAAAAGGTCAGAATCTTAAATCATGGATCAGATAAGACAAAGAATTTCAGATATCTCACAGCAAATAAAGTACGGAGAATGTGATGAACACTGTATAACAGCATGAAACCATATATGGAAAAATGTGAAGTGTTATAAACTTGCTCTTCTGATTTAATTTGATACAACTGCACTTAGGAATTATAGCAAAATGCACTGATAGCCACATTATTATTTACACTCAGTAGGAAGCAAGGCTGAGCTACATGTGGAGATTGGATAGGGCCCTGGGCAGCCTGGTGTAGTGGGTGCTGCCATGGCAGGGGGGTTGGAACCAGATGATCTTTAAGGTCCCTTCCAACCCAAACCATTCTGTGAATCTATGATCGTCAAGAAGAGAGGTGGGTGCTTTTAGTTCTGCAGAAATCTCATTAACAGTGTTTTGGTTTGGAAGATCAAAAATCAAACCTGCCACCCTAGCACCTTCCAAAAATGTATAATTACACTGATTTAATGCTTATATTTCAATAACATGCAAGAATTCAGGCTTGTTTACTTCTCTGAATGTATGCAATAGGAAGATATGAGGGAAGAGGCACCCACTCTAGAAGCCATGAAAAGTGGGCTCTGACAAGTCATCTTTCTACAGCCCTGTCTGTGTCTGTGGTTATTTTCTCCAGGTGAAAGGAGCTGTTGTGGAGGGTGCAGGGAGACTCATTGGGTGAAACCATCCCTCTTGCTTTGGTCTGTCCCCGCAGAGGCAGCAGTCACCTGGTTCCCCTCTGCTGGCAGGATGGCCCTGGGATCAGGCTGGTTTACAGAAGAGGTGAGCTGGAGAAGAATCAGGTTAATAGATTTTGGCAGTATTGTGGAGAGTACTTTCTTCAGCTTTTTCCTGCAAAGCTTAAAGAAAAGAACCTTAGCGTTTCTTCTTAAAATACAATACTTAACTCCTTATTTATGAACTGCTTCTGAAACTGAAAATATCTTGTAGCCTCACTTCAATATCCCAGTGTTTGGCCTAGCCTATAAATAATATAGCAGTATGAGGAGATGCATTTCCATGCCAAGGCTGTAAATACATAGTGAATATTGATATACAGTCTGTTAAAGAAGGCAGGAAAAGCTGTCTGCCCACAGGCATGGCGGGGCTCTGGAGTGGTGTTGTGGGGATGAAGGGGTCTTTCTGCCAGGTGCGAATTTTGGGGTCTGGTCACCTCACACATCTAGTGCACTGGCACACCTAGTGTTTGGCTCTTACCAAAAGCCCAGGGAAGAAACCTCAAGCTGGCAGGTGTTTTAAGATCTGCAATGATATATCTGACTTCAGTTCTCAGTGGAGAGTTAATTCAAGACTGTTAATTAACAGTATCTAAAGGGGCCTACAAGAAAGCTGGAGAGGGACTCTTTGTCAGGGAGGGTAGTGATAGGACAAGGAGTAATGGCTATAAACTAAAAGAGGGGAGATTTAGATCAGATATAAGGAAGACATTCTTCACTGTGAGGGTGGTGAGGCACTGGAACAGGTTGCCCAGAGAAGCTGTGGATGCCCCATCCCTGGAGGTGTTCAAGGCCAGGTTGGATGGGGCTTTGGGCAACCTGATCTAGTGGGAGGTGTCCCTGCCCATGGCAGGGGGTTGGAACTGGGTGGTCTTTAAGGTCCCTTCTAACCCAAACCATTCTATGATTCTAACAGTAAGCAAGAGAACCTGCCTGAAACCCAGAGTACCTTCTCGCCCCTCTAAAAGGAGGTCTTGGTGCAGAGGGTGAGGGATGCAGCATGGACAAACCTAACGTCAGGAGTGTTGTGCGTACCACCCACCGAGGGAGTCCCTTGCTGGTTTTTGAAGTACGCCGTAAAGTGCCACTCAAAAACTCAGAACTAAAAGAAAACTTCCTGAGACAAAATTAGTCAACGTTTATCCCCATGCAATTTCACTGATGGAAGGAAATGTGTGTTGCAGGAATGTTCTTCCATGCTCTTCCCTGTACGCTAAAAACTTGTCTAGGCCATGTGTCATTGATCATAAAGATCCATGCATGAAATTGCAGTGGACTTTCCCAGAAAGATACCCACTTAATAGTTTGACTTTACAGTTTATAACAGAGAAACAGGCCCAGAAGAAGGATCTGAAAGGGTCTGGACATACTTTTGGGGAGGAAGTTCCATCAACACAAGGCAGCAAGGGGCTATATGCCAGGTCAGATGTGTAGGAGGCAAATTCAGGCTCTCTGTGAAGAATGCATTCGCAGTAAGTGAAAGTTGACGCTACTCTGTACTTTCAACCATGTAGAGAAAAAAGACTGGGTAGACAGCAGGAATTGCTGAAGGCCCAGTGACATCAATTATTGACTTCCTAATTCCACTGGAAAACATGTTTTCAGAGAGGTCTGTAGAGCCCAAGATGTGGTCTTGAAGTGCAGTAATCAAGATAGAGTAATCTTAGGGACTAGGAATGGTGTTTGTAATTAGTAAGTAAGCTCGTGCTGATTCTCCCTCCTCAATGCCCTTCCCTTTCTGGCAAAGAATGAAAAAAAAAAAAAAGCCTTTGTTCAAATACTTTAATCTCTAAAGATCCCTGCTGTTATCAGAAATAGTGTAATTAGTGTGCATGGCCCTGTAGCTTTCAACTTTGCCTCTTAGATATTAGTAAAGTGGCTTAATCTCTGATAAAAAAAAAAAAAATCCAAGAGACTGCATGTTGAGGTTTAGCCCCAGCAGGCAGCTAAGTGCCACACAGTCACTTGCTCATCCCCAGGTGGATGGGGGAGAGAATCAGAAAGGTAAAGGTGCGAGAACTCATGGGCTGCGATAAAGACAGTTTACAAGGTAAAGCAAAAGCTGCGCACACAAGCAAAGCAGACCGAGGAATTCATTCCCTGCTCCCCATCGGCAGGCAGGTGTTCAGTCACTTCCAGGCAAGCAGGGCTCATCACGCGCAGTGGTTTCTTGGGAAGACAATGGCCATCACTCTGAATGTTCCCCTTCCTCCTTCTTTACCCCAGCTTTTATCGCTGGGCATGATGCCGTATGGTGTGGGATGTCCCTTTGGCCAGCCTGGGCCAGCTGTCCTGGCTGTGTCCCCTCCCAGCTCCTGGTGCACCCCCAGCCTCCTCGCTGGCAGGGCAGCACGAGAAGCTGAAAAGTCCTTGGCTCTGTGTGAGCACTGCTCTGCAACAACTAAAACATTGGTCTGTTATCACCAAAAATCCAAAACACAGCATTGTGTGAGCCTCTACAAACAAAATTAACTCCATCCCAGCCAAAGCCATGACACTGCAGTTGCTCTTTGTCAATGCAGAGAGCATCCCATGGAGCAATTATCATTTAAACTCCATGGTAACTACCATGCCAGGAGGCCAGAAGAAAATCCATAGTCCCTGAGAAACTTATCAGGAACTTAGAAAAGGCAAGATCACTTCTCATCAAAGATGTGGGATAAATCCCAGGGAGCCGTGTATATTAACCCTGTCATTGCTGCGGCCGTATGGGAGGCAGAACTCCTCCCTCAGATTTGATCCCTGTGCCCTGCCGGCTGTGAGAGTTGTAACCTTTCCTCTGGACAACGATTTGTCAGCTGTTGTTTTTAATCTGCATCATTAGTGGGAAGATCATTAGCAAATTACACACTGTAATGTGTTAGTAAGTTTACATCAGAAGTCATCTGTCTGTGGGAGTCACAGGAGTCCCACGCAGCGCTTCCAGGGACTACAAACAGAACAAAATCCCAAACCCTTCCAACAAACCCACATTAGAGCAAGTGACAGCAAACAGCCCACAGTCTGCATCCTAATACACTACTTTTGTTAGTCCCCTTCTTTCCCTGCATTAATTTATTGCATCTGTGCAACAAACCATCCCTAATCCCACCCCTGTGCAGGATTATGGGTGCGTGACCTGGCCCTGGCACTGTGCATGGTGGCTCATGTACATCAGGCTGAACAGGACCGGGGCATCGGGGTGTAGTTTTGTATGGTGCTGTATCTCCTCTAGCAGTGGGCTGTTCTGGAGAGGTTTGCTCTCCCTTGCCTGCCCGCCCCAAGCCCATGGCCTTCCCCAAACTAGAGTCAGCGATTGTGTGACCACAGGGTGGGTGGCATCCATGGGAAGGCCTGGAGAAGAGGTTCAGGTTGCCCCCCACTTCCTCTCTGGGTGCTCACGTGCCTGATCTGGCACCAGGGGAACACGGGGAGGGGGAAGATTTGGGTCATCTCTTTCAGCAGCATCTTGCAGTAAGATCGGAGCAAGCACAAACACTGCCAGGCTCCAAGTGTACACATGTATTGAGCATAGTGGAATGGCTCTGAGTGCTGCCAAAGCCTAAAGTTACGGAAGATAATTAGTGAATAAGCACACTAATTAAAAAGGAAAAGCAGGTAAAAGAAGGTTAATTGTTTCTGTGCAAGCAAGCTTGGATTTTTGGTTATTCCCATTTTTTTGAATTCAGAGTATGGAAATGCATAAACTTCTAGCATCTAGGTTTGATTAGATGGATACTTGAGCTCTGTCTTTTCCCTAGGATATATAACTAAAACAGTATTTCCTTTTTAATTTACTCTGCACATAGCACCTTGTCTTCTTGTTCAACTTGGAAGATATTTTCCCAAGCTCTCCACGTGACTATTTACCTGCTGGAGCATTCACGTTGATGCTCCAGTGCAGGCAGCAGCTCTTGGCCACTTTCATTTCAGACCCAGTGGGCCAGACTTTGAACTTTTTCAGCTTGAAAAGGTCAGGCCATTACAGAAGCTGACAATTTTTAATTTGGTAACTTCTGCGGGGAGCTGAATGGCACTCACTGAACAAAGAAATTAGTGCGAGACTGACTACTTTAAACAAGCTGCAGTTGTCATTTGGGGGAAGAAGTAAATTAATTCCAATAAACAAAGAGAAATCCTTGATGCCCTTCTGACAACACTGGGATCTCAGTGAAGAGGGAAGAAATTTAGCTTATTAATTGTTTAAGTCTTTGGCAAACTCCCAGTTCATCTTTTCTGTTTGGGTAATGCTAATGCTTTGCAGCTGCGTAGACAGAGGGGGCTCAAACATTGACAGCCCCTCAGCCACGCAGTGGGCTGGTGGGACATTTGCGTGTGGGACATCACCCACTTGGGAACGGTTACAGAGGATGAGGTAGCTCAGGGCAGCATGGCCACAAAATCTCACACAGGAGGCAAATTAACCTGGCACAGAGAAAGCCACCAGGGTGCATTTGTCATCATAGCCATACCCTTAGAAGTTTATGGGAAAACTTATACCAGAAACATGTTCCCTTTTAGACAAACCCTGCCAGAGAGCAGGCTCTTGTCCATGCTCTTACCAGTAGGGACACAACCTACCAGTGGACCTACCCCGGTCACATTAATGATGCTGGTGGACGGTGCACTGTTGCATTTTGCTGGCCTGCATAGCAGGCTGAACCGAGATATGTTCTTGGCTGAGCTCTGCGTGGTGCTGCTCTCGTACAGACAAAATGGCGGCTGGGCAGAACGTGCTCTGGCAGAGGTGAACAGGGCCACAGGGTTAATTTATGGGGAAAGGCAGCAGATTTATGAAGAGCACTGATTTGGCAGGCTCCTTCCTGTTTTGTTTGTCTGTAGAAAAGTACAGGGAAAAGTACAGGGAGGGCCAGGGAGAGCTGCTGCAAAGCTGGGCAAATCCCTCCCACTGCGGCTGCTGACAGCCCGGTGGCAGCTGGGCAGGGGACAGCAGCAACAGCCGTGGGCAGCCAGGGGCTGGGGGCAAGAGGCTCGCTGCTTAGTTTCTGTAAGGCCTCCGGGCCTTTTACTGGCACCAGGCTCAAGAGAACCTGTCCTGGTTATTATCCCTTCTCCTGCCTCTGTTGGGTGGATACATGCTCTCAGACACATGGTCTGAATTCTGGTTTTTGGGTAGACCTGTGTGCAGCCAGGAGTTGGACTCGATGATCCTTGTGGGTCCCTTCCAACTCCAGATATTCTATGATTCTATGATTCTAAGATACCCCCCATCAGGGGAGTATCCAATTTCTTGGATTGTCTGAGACAAGTGAAACAGACTTATCTTTTTCATTTTCTCTATTTTCTTTCTTCTTTTTTTTTTTTGATAAAATCTCATCTGTAAGGGAAATGAAAATGAGTATTCTAGTTGTACGATTTTTGATGACTATAGTTGTGTGATGGAGAGATGTGTCTCTGTAGACTTCTGTGCCCTAAACTTAGAGGAGTACTCCTTTGCTGCAAAGGTTAATGACCAGGTCAAATGCAGAATATTTTCATCGAACGGCATAGGTTGAAAAGGACCTTAAAGATCATCTAGTTTCAACCCCCCTGCTCTGGGCAGGGTTGCCAACTACTAGAGCAGGCTGCCCAGCGCCACATCCAGCCTGGCCTTGAATGCCTCCAGGGATGGGGCATCCACAACCTCTCTGGGCAAAGTTATTTTCCATAACTACTGGCCACTGGCAAAACAAGCTTTGTGATATTCACGCTGAAATGCCTAGAAGTTGGCACCCAGCTCCTGGAGTGGCACTTAGAGTGCTGAGTTAAGGGCTGGTGGGCAGCACAGAGGGCTCCAGTGGGATGTATCCCAAAGCAGCCGGTCTGAATTTCAAAATAGAGGGCAAAGCCAGACCCTCTGCTTTCACTCCACCTCGGCACCTAGTGCCTACCTAGCTGCAGCGGGGCATCTCTGCCAAACTGAGGTGCATTGTTTTGTAGATCTCACTCCATCTCCAAGGATGCACTAGCATCCTTGCACTAACAAATACAAGATCCAAGCCTGTGGCTGGGTTAATCTAACATGAGATAGACCTCAAAAGTGGGAGGGAAATCATTATCATTCTGTTCCACGAGGATTGGCTTGAATATGAAGAAGCTTGATTCCCCCGCCTCTACCAAACATTAAGATCTGAATCAATTTGTCTTGTTTGCAAACTATACCCTTGGTGCTGATTTACTACATGGAAACATCTGTTGTAGTCCCCATCTCTGGGGTCCCTGCTGTGGCACAGAAAACACACATGAGAGTGTAGCTATGAAACCTGCTGCTTGTTGAACCTAAGCCACCAGCTAAATAATGATTTTGAAGGAAGACACGAGTCCATCGCTGGTACTGAGAAAGGTCAAGAGTTGGTCTTGGCCAGGCAGGTCCAATGCAATGGCACTCAACCTGCTGCTTGGAGAGGTCCTGCTCCTAATAACTGCTGACAGGGTGCTTGGGAGGAGGACTATGCAGGGAGAAAATGTCAGGATTTGGAGGAGTTTGAATGTGGGAAACAGAAAAGGTTGTGGGGGTCAGGAGAGAATGGTAAAGAAAGATGTGCCTTTTTTTTTTTTGCCTTTTTTTAAATTTGCATAGCTTCCTTCAGTTTCTGTTTTGTTAAAAGTGAAAACCACATTAGGTTTAGGACCACCTGAACCCATATGTGGTTTAATACAGAAGCTGTTATTTAGTATAACACAGCCCCTATCAGAACTGCTGTAATAAAACAGAGCATTTAATGTTTCCTTTCAATAAAACTGGAAATGAGGCCCCATGTCCTGTCCTCCAACTGGCTAGATATATCACACTGGTTTTAAACTCTATTCTGTAAATCAGCATTCAAATTCATGCAATCTGCCAAGCAGGTAATGAATATCAAGGAGGTTTCCAGGAAAACTATGGCAAGTTGAATTCTTTGGCTTCTGTAATTGATATGGCCTGTCTTAAGAAATAATAAACATTATGTTTTTAGGGAGCAGAAGTCAGAGGACATAAATGCCCTTTGGAAGAGAACCCTGCAGGGGACAGCAACAGAACGGCAAGCTAAAATGTATGATGTCCTGCCTTTTATGTCATTAAGTGGTCAGTATGTCGCTCAGCACAAACACTCACAGACAATACTGTTGTTGAATAGATGTCTTCCAAGAGCTAGAAAGGCCTTTCCTAGCGCCTGAGCCCAGCGTGTGATGATGCCTGGCTTAGCTGTTCAGTTTGTTAGCCTGCTGCTGGAATAATTGACAGCAAATGAACACTGTGGCGTTTTCTGCTGATGATTCCTGACAAGGTGAGAGAGAAGATGCTCTCCTTTCCCAGGAACACCACTACTTATCCAAGCTTCAAACTCAGGGCTCAGGGCTTGATGTACTGTTTGTCTGATGAAAGCATTTTGTCTGAGAGGTAGTTTAGGATGCTCAAGGCATAGAAACAGGCTATTACGGTTTTCATTTGCACAGTAGTTGTCTACTCGTTATTGCTCATAGATCTTTCTCTGTGGCCAGATCTTGAATGTGCCTCACACACATGGTGTTACAAGCTCTCCAGCGTGCTCTAGCAAAATGTCATTTTGGGGATGATTCACTTCCTGGGTCTGCAGCAGCCATTCTGAGGGACCACATTGAAATGTTCCTGCAAAGTCCTGGCTGCTGCCCGAATTTATAGTGCAAACAGGAATTGCCACCACCATTAAACATAGGAAGGGCAGGGGTAGTTTAGTAAAGGTAGGTCCCAGCTCTGCGGGTTGGAGCTCCCTTGCAGCAGGACATGGTCAGACACTGTCCCCACGGGGCTGGCTTTGCCTGTGCAGCTTTTAGGTGCCATCCCTGGATTGTGCCAGCCCTCAAGCTGCCCCCAGGCAGGGTATGGGAGAAAGGAGGTTGTAGGGGTCTGAGCTGTGCTTGGGAGCAGCACACTGTCAAGGTGACAGCACCTGGGACTGTTCATTGCACCCAGCAGCTGCCTGGTGTGACGAGGACAGTGTTTGAGGGCAAAGATGTCCGTTCCGTCATGGAGTTTCTGCAGTTACATCCTATCAACAGGCACAAAGAGCACCAGTTATTGAGGGGTCTGGGTCAGAACCTCCTAAGAGAGTTTGATGAGTGAAGCCAGATGCCTTCAGCTGCCAGACATCCCTCTGACAAACAGAAAAATTAGTTTGCCTAGAGCATACCGGGGATGTTGCATTTCAGTGGTTCAGATTTCCTTACAGCCGGCTGATAAAGCAGAAAAGCTGAAAAGTGTTTGTGGTCCCAAGGCCCTCAGCAGAGCTGCTTTTCCCTTGTTGGACATGCTCTTCTTCTGCTCCTCTGCTCCCAAGAGACTCACCCTTCCATCCGCTTGTGCTGTCTGAGAACCTCCCTGCTGAGATCCGTCTCCCCCGTCCCCCATTCAGAGAGGCTGGGAGGTGCAGCAGAAAGCCATTGGCAGGCTGTCAATTTTTACTGCCATGGGCTGTCTAAATATTGTGATCTGTGCTCCTGGCAGTGAACTAAAAAATGTAACGTGCTTTATCTTCCGTGCCTTTACAAGCTTTGTCATCCTCTGGCTGAAGTGGATCTTTAAATAATGAATGCGTTGTCACGTCTCATGCTTTTTTAGCTATGAAGTGTGAGAATGTAACAATATAAAACTCAGAAACATGGCTAATAAGATTTTACTTTCATTTGATGTCACTTCCATTGGCCACGGCTCTCCCCGTCTGAGCAGGCGCACGCATGCTAAATGCCACACAAATGCGCTGTTGGTGTTGGGGGGTGTCAGGGTGTCCTTCCCCACCATCTCTTGCAGGGAAAACTGCCGGGGGAAGCTCTGTGTTGCTGAGGTTTGGAGTGAAGAGTGAAGAAGGGTACAGAGATGATGTGAGAGCTGCATAATGTGCATGTGTCAATTCAATTGAGAGCTGTAATGGCCATTTTACTTGCTGGCAATTTTGTGTTACATATGCACAAGTAACGCAAGTGCTCTCAGTGATGGGTTACTGCTTTTTGAAGAAGTGGCATTGCACTTGGCTGAGAGAAATGCGCTTAGGCTAAACTACACCTTTAAAATGTTTCTAATTGTAAGTTTTTACACTGGGTGCAAACCACAAACCATTTGCAAGGCAAAAAAAGAAAAAAAAAGTTTTAGAAAAATAAGAGAGGGTAGATTTAGATTAGATATGAGGAAGAAATTCTTCATGATGAGGGTGGTGAGGCACTGGAACAGGCTGCCCAGAGAAGCTGTGGATGCCCCATCCCTGGAGGTGTTCAAGGCCAGGTTGGATGGGGCTTTGGCCAGCCTGGTCTGGTGGGAGGTGTCCCTGCCCATGGCAGGGGGGTTGGAACTAGATAGTCTTTAAGGTCCCTTCCAACCCACACCATTCTGTGATTCTGTGAAAAATGCACACAAACCTTCAGTACAGCTTCATACAAGAGAAGACACAGATGCACCCTTTTGGCTGAGCCATGGAGAGATCCAGCAGCAACTGCTAAAAACCTGCAGCTGGGAGGTGGCTTTGTCACAGGGAGAAGAGGTAGCTCAGTACTTAAGTCACACATATGTAAGTAAAGGCAGGCACCTCTGGAGGTGTAGCTATCAGAACTTACCTTCAAAAGATGCTTTCCATGCTATCTGCATTCAAATAAAACCAAACGGCCAAATGGTCCCACCGCTGCCAAGCTGTGTGGTAGCTCTTGGGGTCTGGGCACAGCCTCCCACTCGCCACTGAGGCAGGGAGGAGAGGCTGAGCTCAAGTGGCTGCAGATGAGATTCGGGCACAAGAGGAGTCTGACATGGCCTCACGCTGTCTGCAGGGCTTTGTGCCCACACTACGTGCACAAACGAGGCTGTCCCCACCCCTACACACACCTCTTTCCTGGCTTCTTGGTCAGCTGAAATTATGACAACAGCTTCATCTTTGGAGGGGAAACCACCCCATTTCTTAGCTGCCAGAAATGTGCTGGGGACTCCGGCCAGGCAAAGGCAATCAGAGCACATTTTCCAAACCTGGACCAAACTTTTCTTCTTGACTGCATTGCCTCTGGGGAGCATGGTGCCTGTGAGGATGAGGAAGGGCTGCACATTGCACAGGGGAAGGCCTGCGGAGAGGGCTGTGGCCGACAGAGGTGTAGGCAGCAGGAGGGGACATGAGCAAGAGCGGGAGAAGAAAAGATACTGCTGCCTTTCCATGTTGTGCTTGCCGTATCACAGGATGCACAGCTGCTCAGTTCCTCCCCAAACTGCAGCTACACAGAGATGAACTTGTGTTCTCCAGTTTCAGTATGACTTGTGGGGCAATTCACTCTTTTTTTGCCTTTTACATTTGATAATCACGTTGGGACCTCTCAGTTAGTGTAGATTTAAAGACACTGAGATATGAAATGATGTCTCTGATTCTTGTAACAGAGGAAATCCTCAAAAACAGACCTACTCATTTAAAGGGGTATCTTTGGCTGTAACCTGTGATAGGTAAGCTGTAGACAATGTATACTGTAAAAATGTTTATGAGCAGAGCTGTGGTTTGATTGTGCTGCTACCATTTTTTTTTTAATTTATATTTGGCTACTGCAAATTCTTGCTCTAAATTCTGGCTACAGTAATATGCATTCTTATTAACAGCTTGGTTTAAGAAAAGAGGGAAGTGTGGGAGGTAAGGGATTAAAGAACAGTATATGCATGCCTCAGATACCTCTTCTTAGCAAAAGCTTGCTTAAAAAAAAAAAGAAAAAGAAAAAGAAAACCAACAACAAGCCCTTATATTCTCTGGGGGAGCTGGCTAGAAGCTGGGAAGGGAAAAATCTCATGCAGCTGGTGGGTGAAGAGCTGAAATATCAGGTGAAGCTGTTTGCAGTGAGCTATGAAGGATTTAGAAAACAGTTTATGTTTTTGATAAACAGGCATGTCATTATAGGGGAAGATAATATGCCAGAAGAAAACTAGCTCAGGAGATATCTTCTAAGCACAGCCACATGGAGGGCACGCTGCTGCCTGCAGTGAGGGGATCCTGAGGTCCCTGCCATGCTCCTGGGGCTTCACACAGAGATGCTGAAGCTCTGGCTGCAAGGGAGGTGACTCGCAGTGACGGGTTTGCGCTGTATTCCTGGTACACCAGGGGCCGGGCGCAGCTCTGGGGCCGTACCTCTGACTGCACAGCCCGGGTGCCGCAGGCACAGCCTGAGACGGAGGTGCCCACAAGGCGCAGGAGAAGGTGGGATTTCAGCCTTTCACAGGGTCCGCAGAGCAGGCAGACATCTGCAGAGTGGCATTGTGGGCCTTCCTCCTCCCTGCTCCTCCTCCTCCAACCCTCGGGCCTGTGCCCGCACCATACCGAGGTAAGCTCCTCTGAGCCGTGCCTAACTGCGCGAAGGCAGTGCAGCGCTCGCGGTCGGACAGAGATGCGAGGCAGTTTAGGAAGCTGTTCCTCGCCTCCTCTTCTTAAAAGTGAGAGCCAGGCTGCCTACGCTGGGATTAGAGCCTGACAGCCTTGCGATCGCGGATTAAAACGGGACAGCAGAAGCTGCTCCCAGCCCCCGCACCTTCCCCTCATCCTCTGGCTCCTCAATGTGGCTGCTGCTGAGGCAGAGGCCTCTGAGCCACCCGCGAAGCAGCTGGGCACACGGGGCTAAGGGATTCCCCATAAAAAGATCAGATCCCAAAGGGAGCCGGTGCTGACTCCCGGTGCTGTGCCCTTCTCCAGGACCATCTCTGAGCTGGTGAGGCCAAACGCGTGCCCCAGGAGCCATCCCTCCCCCAGCACATTGGGGCCTGAGGACATGGGGAGCGTGTCCCCCTCTCCAAAACACCCTGGGGCCAAGGGGACAGGAAACCTCCTGACCAACAGCATTTTTAATTGAGAGAGTCCAGCTTCCCATGCCTCCTCTTGGGAAAGCCATAACTGCCTAGCTGTCCATGCTATCTGTCATCTAAAGGTGGCTCTGCTGCATTAGGTGTTTCCTCTTAGAAATGCATGAGCAAACCAGATCCTTGCAGGACAGCGGTGCCTACCGTTTCCTCTAATTTGGACTGGATCAACTTCTGGATGTCTTTCCAGCACCCCACTGCTTCCTCCACTGAAAATGGAGAGAGATGCTCAGGGCACTACATCTTGCCCTCCAGGCCTATGTGCAAGGTGTGGTAGCTCCCGTGTTGGTCAGGTTACATTCCCAGCAGCCACCCAACCTCTCCACCTAAGCTTTGACATTGCTGCACATCATTGCTTTTGCAGGGTGGGTGGGAGGCAGGTTTTTCTTGCCAAGTATCCTCT
The DNA here is from genome assembly GCA_013399115.1 of Anseranas semipalmata. Classification (NCBI taxonomy): domain Eukaryota; kingdom Metazoa; phylum Chordata; class Aves; order Anseriformes; family Anseranatidae; genus Anseranas; species Anseranas semipalmata. Next base: position 835,906 of record VXAA01003127.1, read on the forward strand.
TGTCAGACCCTGAGGACTTCAAGCCTTGTGCTAAGGGCTTTGGCACAGCCTGGAGGTGAGGGTCCATCACAGACAGGCAGTGAGATAAAAGTAAAACAATAGCCTGGGCTCAGATCTGCCATATAACCATGTGATATATCGTGATACAGAAGTGATAACTTCATAGCTCTGTTCTTCTAGCATAGAGGAATATTACCTTTGTTCCAAAATAGGGACTTCTATTTAAATGAAAACTATGTCTTTGGGTATTTTACCAGCTCCTTGTAAAATGCCATTGTTCTTCAGTAGCTGTCTTTTAATGAAATGCACATAAAACCAAAGACCATACTCTAAGGTTGACGACTGCAGAATTATTATTTCAGTTCCAGGAAGAGGCTTTTGAAGTCCCTGTTATAAGGAGTTGAGAAAGTCAGATCTCTGGGACAGGCAGGTCCTTACTGCGATATTTGATTGGGAGCAGCTGCCTTGTTGCTCCTACTCCATTTCCTCCCAGTTTGTGTAAACCTGAGTAATTTTGTTCTTGCTGTGCTTTTCAGGAAGGCTCCCTAGTGAGAGCACTTGTGAGGTGAAAAAAGGCAATTTTGGCTAAAAGACGTGGAGGGCGGGGAGTCAAGCCACTGACAAGAGTGGGAGTGGAGTGAATTCAGCACTCAAGCAACCACCACCTCACAGGTTCTAAAAGAACAGTTCTCCCGGGAAAAGAGAGTGAGTAATAATTCTGGTTATATCAGCAGCTGTCCTTGGGGAAAATTAAATATATCCTGATCAGCTCTGTCATTGCTCCTATATTAGCTCTTTAATTGTGCTCCCTGCATTTATGCCCAATAAAGCATCGATGCCTTCCCCAGAATTAGCCGTGCAAGTCGATGAGGCCAGTCACTCCAGTTGCTCCAGCAGGGAGCTGTGCTGAGTCCCGCTTGCCGATGCACCTTACAGCATGTGGCAGTCATGTCCTCCTGTCCTGCCAACCCCGTCTGCTTGCTCAAACACCTAAAATATCTCTTTAACATCAAAAAGAACAGGATCAAACCACATGTATGCCAACTGGACAGTCCAGACTCTAAGCAGTGATTTCTTTTACAGCTGAAAATGAAAAAGGTCCTAAGTGAGGGCAGCAAAACCAGCAAGAGGCAGGGTTGTGGGGAAGATGGAGGAGCAGGGTGCTGGCACGGGGCACGTGATGCCCACCGAAACCAGGGCAACCAGGTCTGGCCCCCGCTGTGCCCATGTCACACATCACAGCACCAGCACGCCCAGGCAGCTCCTCAGCTTTAGCAGCTTACGGAGTATTTAATTCCCTCACCCCGCTGCAGAACTGAGCCAGGCACACACTGGCACAAGTGTGGTTGGCTTGTAGGAGCCCAGTGCAATGCAGAGGAAACACCAATGCAACAACACAACACACCTTTTGTTACTGATTTTGGTCCTTCCAGGATTTTAAAGGAAAGGACGGACTGTGCATTGCAGCCCATAACCTTGCATCAAGAGATTGCTGCATGAAACCTGTAACTTTTTAGCAAGCTGTGGCATCGCCTGTAAAAAGACATCCAGCCTTGATTTAAGCACTCCCAGTACAGGGGAATCGACTGCACCTCATTTTGAATCTCAGTTAGTTTAGCTTCTGTTTCCCAGAGGCTGTGCTTGCTATGCATTTGTTTACTTGTTTAAAGAAATTTCTATTGGCAGTGATTTCTTCATGAAGCTACACCTAAAATGGGACTACCCCAACCTAACCTCTTCTTTGTGAAGCCGAATAGGTTGAACTTCAGGGGCTTCTCAGTATGCTCTCTCCTGTAACTGTGTTTTGAAACCTGCATTGAACACCCATATGAAGCATGGGCATCTAAAGTGGAGATCGCTGTCTGGTACTGATGCCAACAACACTTTGCGGGAGTGATGGCACCTTCTTGTGTGCTGCAGAAATATCCATTCTTTGCTCAGGGAATGTCCAAGCCCAATCATATCCTGCTCCACAGGCAGATGACCCGATTTCAAGGATCCTCGTAGCTTTTTGATGCTGATGGGAGGAGGCTTCAGCTATTTCCCTCTTTCCCCTCCTATCTCTACTGTTCTCCCTGTTCTCCCTACCAGCTTGTGCAGCCTCAGCTCTTATTCAGACTCCTGGCTGAGCTGCTACAATTGACTACAACAGCAGAAAACTGCAGAGGTTGAGACTTTTTCTGAGTTCGTTTGCTGCAATTATGTGCAGGAAAGTTGCTCGCAGAGGGTCCTATGCTCACTGGCACAAGGCAAGCAGCAGGAGCAAAGGGCTGGAGGCAGGGAGAGGCAAGAGGGGAGGCAGGAGCAGACGTGCTCCCTCTTGGTGCCCATCCATGGGTCAAGCTGATCCTTGCAAGGGCAGCCTGCCCCTTCCCAAGCTCTTAGATGCTGGAGATATGAGCCAGGGAGCAGTGATGCTAGGCCTTAAATACTCTTTTTCCACAGGTCCTGAAGGTATGTCTTATCTGTTGACACCTGAGAAACAGCTGTATGAGCATTTACAGAAAAGAAAAGGAGCTGGTCTTTTAGCTAAAAAGCATTTTAAATGGGTTGTGCATCCTTATTTTGCAAATGTATGGTCCCCCATGGTGACTATGGGGTAAATAGTTCTGTCCCCACACTCAGAGGAGAAAAAATAATGACAGTACCTCATGCTTACAAATCACTGTCTATAGGGACTTGCCCAGAATTTTTTTTTTCCAAGATGAACCTGTCCCATTTTATATATAGACAAAGAAACTGATGTGTTCAGTGTTCGTGGTGGGTTGGCAGCAGAGTCAGAACAGGATCCAAACAACTCTGTGGAAGAACTTACTACTCACCAGGTGCCCTTCACACCACAGGGTGCAGAAACCTGCTGTGAGCTGTTTTCAATCAACCAGGGCTTTGCATTGAGCCAGGTACAACTGTGGGCAGCTGCAACAAAAACAGCTTCTTTTCTGCCTTGTAAGTGCTGAGAAACTTCTTGGACATCCTCTTGTAACAGAGGATAATATTGTGTATGCATTGTAATCACCAGCCATTCAGAAAGCATTGCACCTGGATCCTGTCTTTACAGAGCACCCGGTGCTTTAGATAAGGCGGCGATAAAAAAGATGAGTGTGTGTTTTTGTGTGTGTAAGCTTTCAGGGCATTAAATCTGCCTCCTTGTGAAGAATTTCTTAAGAACTGTATGTCAGTTTATTATTCCACGCTTCAACCGCGGCTACTCGGTGACTGACTACTTCCACCTATTTGTTCCAGAATGATGGCAGCTTTATTTAGGTGATAATAGGAGCACTGTGCTGCTTTATGAGGCTGTAATCCAATTCCCAAGTGGATGAATACTCTCCAAGGCCGCGCAGTTTATCCTGACAATCCAAGGAACTGAATTATTGACCAGAAAAATGATGGTGTTCCTGCTCAGGTAGTTATGCTCCAATTCTTCAGTATTTGTGCTAAATAAATGTTCAAAGTATTCAGAGAAAGAAATGACAAGGAAGAGCACAGGGAGAGGATGGGGATGACCGTGAGGAGCAGACTGGTGGAATGGGCTGGAACCGGGCGTATTTCATTGTTTGCTTCTTAATTATTTCAGTAGTTCCTTGAGGATATTTCCCTTCTTTCAGACAAGGATTGTACCTTGAGCTAAAGACCCCTGGCTCTGGGTCAGATGCCAGCTAAATAATTTGCACAGTCCCAAAGAGCTGAGAGGTGAAGGCTGTTCACAACTTGCAGAATCCAATCTGCAGCTGAACATCCCTGTGGGATATGAATATCTGCAGCTCTTGCAATGAGCAGGCTCAGGGCTCCTTGCACACAGTGTGGGACAGTGTGGCTCTGCATTTTTCTCTGCTGTGCTTTTTGTCCTGTTTGCTGTTGAAAAGGATCTAGAACTGATTCTGCTGTTTTAAATATTAGGTTTTGATCTAAATGCACACGTTGTACGTTATGCAACATGCAGCAAAAAAATGCCTACCTAGAGGTTGCATGTGCTAGGTGAACTTTGCAGACGTCCATACTGTTAAGGTGAATAGGGTGCAGCTCAGGACTGGGGTCGTACTTACACCCTATGCAACAGTATTCAGGTCTGTAAAGTTCAATTTGCATGCGTTGCAGCATACATGTGAATTCACTGACTCTCTTTGTCTCACTCCGAGGCTTTGCACATCTCCACCAGCAATGCTTGTGCAAGCCCTGGAAGAGCTAATTTGGATCAGGCGTATAAATGACAGCTTACCTTAAGCATTGCACAGGTGATGATTGTATGTTAGGACCAGCTTATTTCACAACACTAGTGGAGGATGTTTTCTGCTTTCTAGAGTCTCTCTCTCTGATAGTGTCCTGCATAGACATTGTCCAGCACCTCTGCACTGACCTGAGTGCAGGATATTCCCTCTAGGCACAGGGGGATGGTGGGAACCCGAAGTTAGTTGGTGGCTTCTCAGCCCCAGCCCCTGGAGTCAGGTGAGTTTTGAGGGGGTGGGGTGGGTGGGTGTCCCCCATCTAGCCACTACAGAGAGAGACACTGCTCACATTTTAGCCCAAAGGTTGAAGTCAGAAGGGAGAAAATCTGCAGCTGTCGCCTGAGATGCCCGACACGTCAAAAAAGTGCATGCAGTGAACAGGACTCCATTTTGTGACTTTGCAGAGCACTGAAATACTATGTAAAATTTCAATTAACTAAAATAAGAGATTAATATTACATCTTCCAGTGTACTTAGATACACACTCCTGGTTTGAGCATGCAGACATGAATTTGGCCTCCTTTTTCCTTTGGACTACTAAAGTGTTCAGGCTCACTAAGCCCTGACAATTCTTAGGTCCTGTTGGTGTTGATCTGAAAAAGCATTCAATAAATGTATTGTCTTTACTATTTAGTCATTATTTAATAGTATTTATCAGAATTATCAATCTGAAAAGCATTACTGTCTGAAAAAGCGCCACATTAAAACTCTTACCTATCTATTACATATGGAGGTACTTACCTAAATCCCAATCCCGTAAAGCATTTAAATAAATCTCACTGACAGTGGGAATGAAAACAGGTTTAAACATGAGCTGTCTTTCATATTTATTTCAGATTAGTTGTGCCCTTTGTTTATAAAACAGATTTTCTTGTTTGGGCAGTATTACTCTGCTCACTCATACTTACCTAAATGTTTGAGTCCGTACCAGCAAACAGAATATTAGTTTGTCCTTATGTGTTTATTGTGATCCTTTGGGTCAAAGCCCAAATTCAGTTTCTTATCGAAAGAAGAACTTTTTGATGTCCCTGCAACAGAAAGCATCCCAGCCCGGCCATGGTACTTTGGCATTGTGTGGGAGGGAGACAGCGTGCATGGGCACCAGATCTGCTGACTTTATCTTCTGTTGGTGGCTCACTGGGACCTTTCAGCCAAGCAGCAGTCTCCCAGGTGCTTGGCTAGGAACACTTTAGAGGAATCTTGGCTTTTTGGGGGATTTAAGCAATTAGTCCAGGAGCTAATTAAACTTAGCATTTAGTTTTCCAAGGTAGCATATGAATCATGAATTTGAAGATGAGATTCATTTATGTCATGGTGACAAATCTGTGTAACTGATGTGCAATTCTGGGGGCAGACACAGGTCCTTAATCAAATAATAGCCATGGATAGAAGAAACGTACATTAATTATCCCATGACAGCTGCAGCCAGATTTAACAAAACATTTCTCCCCCGAGAATAATATGAATAAATTCTCTCTCTCCAAGAGGTGCTTCTGGCTTCCACATGTCTGAGAACCACATCTGATAATGGGTGCCGCTGATGACTGCAAAGCATGTATGAGGAGGAAGACCTGGTCAAGCTATTTAAAAGGACAAAAGATGTTTGCATGAGCGGGGACTTGTCCTGATTTGGTATTTGTCCCTGCTCTGGTCCTTTTCCCACTGACCTTGCCACTGAGTCAGCAGCTTTGCTCAGATCTGCTGTCTCAGTGGCGAGGCAAGATCTGGCAGTGTCACTAGTTTGTGTCAGAAAACCCTCTACCAGACAAGTCAGAGTGACAACAACGTGGTAATATTTATAGAGAGACATACTTTGTGACAAATGAGCACTGACTCAGAAATGAAAGCTGAATAATAAGTAAATCTTCACCTTAAAATAGAAGTTAAAAGGATCACACGGGTATGCAAGAGAACCATAAAGGTAAACCAGAAAATAAGGGGCTCCAGGGAAAAAGCAGAGGTCCCTGGTGTGTGACTTCTGGAGAGGTGGAGAGGCAATGGGGAGCTGGCTGGTGGGTGTCACAGCAGCTGGGAATGGCAGGGGACACTGCAGGCCCTGTCCCCCTGCCTGGCCTGTGAGCTGCGCCCGTTTGCGAGAGATACTCAGGCTGAAGTGCCTGTGGTGCGTGGTTGCAATGAACCCTGAGATCTGCTGGACTGGATCACAGAGGGGTCTTACTGTCTCTCCAGCTTGCCATCTTGCTGGGGTCTTGAGGGTGGGGGAACACCACAGTTCTCTTAGGGAAACAACGCTGTAAACAAGATCAGAATATTTATCAGAATGACCTGCATTTGCGAGCCCTTTTGGGTGTCTGAATAAACTTAGAGAAAGAAGAGTTAGGACAGACGGATAATTTGAAAATGGATCCTGTGAGCAGATGATGGGCTTTCTAATCTCCTCCTAACTTGTTGCTGTGATTGGTAGGTATGCCTCTGTAAATTTTAAAAGACAAAAGTAATGTTGAATGGACAGTGTAAAAACAGCTGGATCAACACGACACAGCGAAGGCTGTATAACATGAAGAATAAGTCACATATATCCATCTGCAGCTCTCTTCTCTCTGTTCTTACAATGTTTGTCTGAGCCATCATATTGCATTATCTTTGTGTAAATGGGAGATATTTTTATATTGCATCCTCTGATGTGGGCATTGCTTGGGTGCAACTGAGACAAATTTTCAGCTGTGTCAGTTTTTAACTAGACGTGTGGCTTAGAGATTACTAAGTATTAGGAATGAGCATTAATGCTTGTCAGTTCAGGAGCAGGTTCCACAGGTGGTGAAGATATCTCTCCAGCAGCTGTCACCCTGCAGGCTGCCACTCATTTTAATCTCCCTGCACCTATATTTCTCAGGCACTTGGCAGCCCCTCGATTTTGCTGCTGACAATTATGTCCTTCAGAAGTCTCATGAAGAAATTTAATAGTTTGGTTACATTACAGGAAGGAATTTCCCATGAGTTGTACTTCCGAATTTCCTTAATATTCTTTATACCGCATCTAGGGTGTGAGTCAGAGCGTGTCCCATCTCAGCGCTATGGCAAATTAAAGGGGTCTAATGAGAAGTCCTTTTCTGGCAAGCTTCTCTAAGGACCATCCAGAAAAGCTCTCCAGCAAAGTCAGGAAGTCTGCAAGGGTGCAGAGCAGTGATACTTCAAACGTGCACAACCAGGATTTGGGCATAACAAGCAACCCCTCTGAACGGCTTCTTTGGCTCTTAGCCCCATGTGCGTACATCTACCTGCACCTGTGTTTACACACTGGAGTCCTTCTTCGCTTGTGATGGCTCCCTCCCTGTTTATTTTGTGTTTTGCTCATCACTTTTCATACCTTTTCTGAATCCTGAAAGCTCAAATTCTCTCTCAGATTTTGTTTTTCCTTGTAACTTGCAGGCTATTTTTAATACTACAAAGGGCTCCTGCCACCATTTTCAATTCCCTTCTCACTACTTTCCAAAGCCCAAACACAAATCCAAGCACAAATCTGCACAGTAGCCAGCCCCCTCCCTTGCCCTGCCCTGCAGTCCCCCATGCAGCGGGGTCCCGTCCACACAGATGAATAGCTAGCACAATGAATAAACCTCTTAAATTGGGTGTATTCCCCATTCCTCGGGTGCATGCAGAGAGGTTGGGATGTTACCTGATGGGGGGACTGGGGATGGGGACAGAGCCTGGGGTGCCCTGACTCTCACGAACCAAATATTTGAGCTGGGTGTTGTCTTTAAAAGTTTTTATACCTTTTTTCCTTTCCTTTTATTTATTTATTTATTTATTTTTTTAATTTCTGCACAAATCCACATATTTGGTTATATACTCCTTCTCTCTATAGAACACATACGGAGAATGCATATAGGATATTCTACATTCTTCTTTCTCACATAACTGCAGCCTCTCATTTAGCAAGGCAAACTAATATAATACAGACCTCCAAAACTAGGTTACCTGAAGATACTGATTAGCCAGAAGGCATTATAAAAATTCACAATATACTTTAAAAATTGTCATAACATCCAAACTTGCGCCTGTATTTTGCCAAACATTTCAGTATAGAAATAATGATCGCCATACGGATGAGACACAGTGGACCAGGTTCATCATGCCAAAGCCTGGGCGCTGAAGTCAGAAGTGTGGACACCAGTAACTGCTTGTGCAGGCACTTCAGAGGCAAGGTTCATCTGGTCCACCGTAGGAGGGATTGATTGGACTCTCCAAGCTGCCATGTCTTGCTGTTGCCTGTAAAACCACCCATGACAGTTATCTCAGAGCTAGGCCTGCATCTTATCTGAAGTCACTTGAGGGAATTTTACCTAGGATGACTGCTAAGAAAAAAAGAAAAATTAAAACAAAAAGGGATGTCAGAGAGACACTTCTATTTTGTTCAGAGGAGAAAGACATAGCTCGTTTACAGGAAGCAAAAAAAGTCACCCTAAGAGGGTGATGTAATGTAAGATGTGCTTTTAAAACAGGTCAGATAAGGATGCTCTTTGTATTCTAAGTATGGGTAAACCTAAACTGCTTGGACAGTGAGACACACTCAATTTTGCAGTGCAGACATGAGCCACACAATCATCTTGAAATATCAACATCTTAAGAGCAAAATTTACATTAAAATTTACACAAGCAAATACCCCACACTTGAATAACCTCCCCCTGGATACACAGCCAAATCCATTTTGGTACAGAACATTATCATTTATCACATAAGCAAACACAGCTTGTTTCCATGGCACAAAAAAGAAGCTAAATAGCCAGGTGCTACCGATATTAAATGTAAACAAAACAGACTAGTTAGAGATTGGTCTTAGAAGCAGTAGTAAAACTTTATTAATTTGTACATGGCAGAAAATTATATCTGAGAAGTGATAATGTTTATTTAACCCAGTACATCACCATATTGTTTTGAAAACTGCTTCAGAATATTTTGCCCCTTGCTGTAATTGTTTTGTAGTAATTGTTTTTTTGTCCTGAAAGGTAATTTCTGTTCAGCCATTCTCTGTCCCCAGTGTCATGCTGTTTTTGTACAGGAAGGAAAAGGAACAAGTAAAATGTGTATTCATATCCAAAGGAAGGAGCTTAAACATAACATAGCACTGTTATTTTAAAAGAATAATATTTTTGCATTAGGTGCTACTACCCCATGTATCTGTATCTGCATATGTGTGTTTATGTGTCTCTGTACGCACAAATGATAAGTAGCTACATCGTTTACATTTTTATGGCATAAGCCCTTGATTGAATTTTCATAATGCCAGGAGGGCCCATTTGGGATTCTGATCCTGCTGTGCAAATGCTCACTAAGACATCTTCCCCAAAGAGCTTATAACTCTAAGCGGATAAAATGTGGCAGGGGAAATAATTAAGGGGAGATAAAGTGACTCTCTGTTGGTAGATGGGAGGGTCAGTCAGCTTTAGGACCAGAAAGCATTCAGGCTTACCCAACACTGATTTAACCGTGAGTCGGTCACATCAGCTCGGCTTAATACTGTGCTCTTGGCCAGACTGATCCTCCTGCTCCTGCTGGTAGGTGGCTTGGCCAAGCCACACAGTGGCATCATCCCCTCCCTGGAGAAGACCTCTGGTGGCATAAATCAGTGTTGGGTTTCTGCATGCATGCTTACTAGAAATCACACCCGAGATGCAGGTGAAGAGTAGCAGGAACTAAACCTTCTGCGGTGGTTGTGGTATGCAGGAGTGAGAGCAAAGGCTGCAAACCACTGTGATTGCCCACTGCACCTCTGTTGGCAGATTCCTTCCACTATACGAACCCATGATTTATTTTGGTGTTGCCATCATATCCGTGATGCTGGCCCAAGATGCCACAGGAGTTCAGGAAGGCTTTAGAGAACAGGTTCAATTTTTCAGCATAATCTGTGGCTAGTGCCTGAACTCCTGTTTCAGGCTCTCAGACTAGTGCATGTGCCTTTAAGTTAAGTCATCCTTGTCACCCTTCCTCAGGGTTTGCATATGCAAACTGATGAACAGCCACTGCGTTTAGTGTTTGGGTAAGTGGTTTCATGAAGTGGAAATCTGCTGAGGGATCTGTGGGGATATGCTAGATGGCTATTTGCATAGGATTTGTACCTGTACAGAAAGAAAGGTTACTGACAGTCATAGTTTTTAAATACAGTGCTTAAATAATGATATGGTTAATTGAGGCTCAGGTTTACTCCTTGGGAATAGCGACAGTTGATGAATTAGCAGAAGCTTCTTCTATCCCACTACCACTGCAAGACCAAAGATGATTTTGTATGTCCATCCTTGCGTGGTTACAGTTTTAAACCACGTGACTTAAGTTTTGTGGGTTGCTATACAAAGTCAGGCACCTGTGTGTGCAGTGCCTCCCCTCTTCACAGCTGTGCTGGACTTGTGGACCCATACCTCCTGCTCCTTGTGGTGTCTGCAGAGATATCCCAGAGCACGGGCTGCCAGAGAGGAGAGAAAATAATATTAAAGAAGGAAAAGGAAAACGGACACATTCTTTCAGAGAAGGTGAGAGTCTCATCAGACTGGAGGCAGGTTTTTCTCCCCTCCGCATTTCACTGTCCCTCAAACACTTCCACACATGGCACACCTATGGGTCTGGAGTCAGTCCAGGATACTTGCTCGGGTAGGGTTGGACTGTCTGTTGGGCTCTTTAAGCACCCTAAAAATAGAGATATCTCTATTTCCTTAGGGACAGGGGACAAATGAGGTGTGTGTGTCATACACCTGGTGGGACTCGCTTGTCCCCTCCTTCATTGGCACTAAGTCCCCGAGCCCCAGGTTGCTAACAGGCAGCTGTGGGGGACAGGCTTGACAATCTGCCACTGCCAAGCTACTGGCACCAGCTGGGTTTCTCCTGTGTCTGTGTAAAAAGATTTCTCACCATTTTTCCTTGCCATTGGAAGGTGACTTGGTAGAGACAGGTGGAGAACATTGTTTCACCCCCTGATGTTTCCCTGAGTCTACAGCCTCCTCCCCCTAGTCCTGCTTTCTGGTAGCTAGGCCTTTTGCTGGAGATGAGGCTAAAACGTTACCTCCTGCACTTCCAGAGGTGGATCTGTTGCCTTAAACACACCGGTGGGAAATCCCGGGGAAAGCAGAGCCCCTGCAAGGATCCCAAAGGTCAGGCTGAAGATGAGAGCAGAACAAAATGGACAACATGGTATATACACAGTGATATTCCTAAGGCTTATCTTTTGCTTTACAGGAGTGATTGCAGCTGGTTACATGAGGAGTCATTTTATAAGCTACCATTTTTGTTTTAATTATTGCTGGGAATCAGACACCATAGAAATTCAGTACTTGCTGAGAAAAAGTCGTCCTTGTCCTCTTCTAGTACCTGACTTCTTCCTGTGCATTTTCACAGGCAGGTTAGAAGGTATTGATCTCGGCCTTTATCGAGAACAATAAAATATATATTTTGACTTTATGTCTCTGTGGTTTGTATGTGAATGTAACTATGCTCCAGTCCTGTGAGAGCATCATAGACATACGCAGTAAATGACTGTAGGATGATACTTATTTAAGGATTGGTGTCCTATGCATAGCAGACTGAGTTTACAGGCCTGCCTTTTATTCCTTGAACTTGGTTAATTTATATCTTCTTCTCCCCTAATGCAAACATATTAGAGGTTGTTGAAAGAAATCTCAAGTCTTTGCACTGTAGCAGTTCTGACAAACTTATGAGAATGTTAAAAATTGAAGCTAAAAGAAAATGAAACCCATATAGATGTCAAATCTGAAATTAATAAAATATGAATATGGCCTAACTGTTCTCCCCGTCTGTGGTGAAAATATCTTAAAATATCGGGATGGTGTTCTGCTATTGGACCCGACTGTCACGTCAGCTGCTAGCAGTTTCTTGATAACATTGCTATGGTCTTTCCCTTTTCTTCCCTAGCTCAGGTTGAGGACGAATTGCAGTGAGGTGAAGGGAGAGTTGAACGATGCTGACAACTGCGCAGCATTTGTGACTCTGTGATTATTGCCTTTGGTTGGCTGATGTCACACCGTAGGATACCAGGTCAGGAAAGAGCCTGCTGAGAGTTACGGCCCCATAGCGATCGGCGTGCCAGGCATGCAGCTGGAATGGCGGGAGTCGAGGAGGGCAGGGGAAGAGCATGGGTACATATGCACAGAGGGCATGCACGGGGGGTAGGTTACTGCAGCACGGAGCAGTATGGAAGCTGGAGGCCAGAACTGACTGGTGGGATAGGGATAGGCAGGACTCTTGTATAGATCGCCTCTTTTTTATGACTACTACTGAAATTGTAAAGGTACCATTTATAATCAATTAGCTTAGATATTTGTTCTTCACAGACTGTGCAGAAACCAAGATCTGGTTCATCGCCTTGTCAGCTCAGGATGATATCTGCCCAAATCATTCCAGGCAGTGATGCTAGTACTGAAGATGTTCCAGGCATTTCGCATTTAAAAAGAGTGCGTAGCCTGGATGTAAGAACAAATGAGTGTGCTGAATAATTTCTCTGGAAAATATCAAGTAAAGCTGAAAGGGACTAATGCAGACCTTCATTTAAATTTAAAAGCAAAAATTGCTGCTATCATTCCTGCAAAAACAGAGGCAGTTCTTTTTCTACCTCAAACTTCAGAAGAACCAGACTCCACAATGTAGATATTTAGGTAGGATGCAATTGTAGTCAATAGAACACTTGCATTTATGTGCACCAGAGGCTTAAAATAGAGTGTATCATCCTATTTTCTCCCCCCCCCC